>CAUYPK010023655.1:0-10207 GCA_963574355.1 Loris lydekkerianus
TTAATGAATATTACAAGAAACTTTATTCTCAGAAATATGAAAATATGAAGAAAATTGACCAATACTTGGAAGCACATCACCTTCCAAGACTTAGCCAGAATCAAGTGGAAATGTTGAACAGGACCATATCAAGTTCTGAAACAGCATCAACCATACAAAATCTCCCTAAAAAGAAAAGGCCGGGACCAGATGGCTTCATGTCAGAATTCTACCAAACCTTTAAAGAGGAACTAGTACCTATATTACTCAAACTGTTCCAAAATGTAGAAAAAGAAGGAAGACTACTCAACATGTTCTATGAAGCAAACATCACCCTGATCCCCAAACCAGGAAAAGATGCAACAAGAAAAGAAAATTAGACTAATATCACTAATGAATTTAGATGCAAAAATATTCAACAAGATCCTAACAAACAGAATCCAGCAACTCATCAAACAAATTATACATCATGGCAAAGTCGGTTTTATCCCAGGGTCTCAAGGCTAGTTCAATATACGTAAATCTATAAGTACAATTCAGCACATAAACAAATTAAGAAACAAAGACCATATGATTCTCTCAATTGATGCAGAAAAAGCTTTTGATAATATCCAGCATCCCTTCATGATCAAAACACTTAGGAAAATTGTTAAAGAAGGGACATTTCTTAAACTGATAGAGGCCATCTACAGCAAACCCACAGGCAATATCCTATTGAATGGAGTTAAATTGAAATCATTTCCACTCAGATCAGGAACCAGACAAGGTTGCCCATTGTCTCCACTGCTCTTTGACATTGTAATGGAAGTTTTAGCCATCATAATTACGGAAGAAAAGGTGATCAAGGGTATCCATATAGGGTCAGAACAAATCAAACTTTTGCTCTTCGCAGATGATATGATTGTATACCTGGAAAACACCAGGGATTCTACTACAAAACACTTAGAAGTGATCAAGGAATACAGCATCTCAGGTTACAAAATAAACATTCATAAATCAGTAGCCTTTATGTATACCAACAATAACCAAGCTGAAAAAACAGTTAAGGACTCTATTCCATTCACAGTAGTGCCAAAGAAGATGAAATATTTGAAAGTTTATCTAACAAAGGACGTGGAAGATCTCTATAAAGAGAACTATGAAACTCTAAGAAAAAAAATAGCTGAAAATGTTAACAAATGCAAAAACATACTATGTTCATAGCTGGGAAGAAGCAACACTGTTAAAATGTCCATACTACCCAAAACAATATACAATTTTAATGCAATCCCTATTAAAGCTCCACTGTCATACTTTAAAGATCTTGAAAAAATAATACTTTGTTTTATATGGAATCAGAAAAAACCTCGAATAGCCAAGACATTACTCAGAAATAGAAACAAAGCAGGAGGAATTATGCTACCAGACCTCAGACTATACTATAAATCGATAGTGATCAAAACAGCATGGTACTGGCACAAAAACAGAGAAGTAGATGTCTGGAACAGAATAGAGAACCAAGAGATGGATCCAGCTACTTACTGTTACTTGATCTTTGACAAGCCAATTAAAAACATTCAGTGGGTCAAAGATTCCCTATTTAACAAATGGTGCTGGGTGAACTGGCTGGCAACCTGTAGAAGACTGAAACTGGACCCACACCTTTCACCATTAACTAAGATAGACTCTCACTGGATTAAAGATTTAAACTTAAGACATCAAACCATAAAAATACTAGTAGAAAGTCCAGGGAAAACTCTTGAAGAAATCAGTCTGAGTGAGTATTTTATGAGGAGGACCCCCCAGGCAATTGAAGCAGCTTCAAAAATACACTACTGGGACCCGATCAAACTAAAAAGCTTCTGCCCAGCCAGGAACACAGTAAGTAAAGCAAGCAAACAGCCCTCAGAATGGGAGAAGATATTTGCAGGTTATGTCTCTGATGAAGGTTTAGTAACCAGAATCCACAGAGAACACAAACGTATAAGCAAGAAAAGAACAAGTGATCCCATTGCAGGCTGGGCAAGGGACTTGAAGAGAAACTTCTCTGAAGAAGACAGGTGCACGACCTGCAGACATGAAAAAATGCTCATCATCCTTAATCATAAGATAAATGCAAATCAAAACTACTTGGAGATATCATCTAACTCCAGTAGATGTTATTAAGATTAAGTAAGATTAAGTAAGATTAAGTAAGATTAGCCCATATCACAAAATCCTGAGACCAGAGATGTTGGTGTGGATGTGGAGAAAAGGGAACACTTCTACACTGCAGGTGGGAATGCAAATTACTACATTCCTTTTGGAAAGATATATGGAGAATACTTAGAGATCTAAAAATAGATCTGCCATTCAATCCTATAATTCCTCTAGTAGGTATATACCCAGAAGACCAAAAATCACATCATAACAAAGATATTTGTACCAGAATGTTTATTGCAGTCCAATTCATAATTGCTAAGTCATGGAAAAAGCCCAAGTGCCCATCAATCCACGAATGGATTAGTAAATTGTGGTATATGTACACCATGGAATATTATGCAGCCTTAAAGAAAGATGGAGACTTTACCTCTGTCATGTTTACATGGATGCAGCTGGAACATATTCTTCTTAGTAAGGTATCTCAAGAATGGAAAAAAAAGTATCCAATGTACTCAGCCCTACTATGAAACTAATTTATGGCTTTCACATGAAAGCTATAACCCAGTTATAACCTAAGAATAGGGGGAAGGGGGTGATGGGAGGGGAGGGAGGGGGAAGGATGGGCGGAGGGAGGGTGATAGGTGGGATTACACCTGTGGTGCATCTTACAAGGGTACATGTGAAACATAGTAATTGTAGAATATAAATATCTTAACACAATAACTAAGAAAATCCCAGGAAGGCTATGTTAACCAGTGTGATGAAAATGTGTCAAATGGTCTATAAAACCAGTGTATGGTGCCCCATGATTGCATTAATGTACACAGCTGATTTAATAATAAAAAATTGAGAGAAAAAATAAAAAATTATGTCAGTCAAAAAAAAAGAGTAAGAAAAAGATTATACTTACTGTGCTTTGAACTTCTTTTAAAATAATTTAATTATTTGATCTTCAAAAGTTTTCCCAACACACCAGTATGCTGCAGCACACTGGTTGAATATCACTGATCTAAACTATGAACAGCTCTGGCAAATATTTTGGTGGGTGGAGTTTGCAAACATTAGTCAAAATTAGGCTTAAAGTGTCTCTGTGAATTCACACTTTCTTGTAATCCCTGGCCCTCCCCTGACTCCCATCATAACAGATGGAGAAGGGATAAAAATCTGCTTAGAGCTTTCCAAGGAAATCCACAAGCTGCTGCCTTCTCCTGGGCCCTCTTAATGCCCCTTAATCCCAGGAGATAATCAGAGCACCAGAAGATGCAATATTGGATTCCAAGGGGGCGAGCCAAGCACACAGAGCCGAGGAAGACTGTGAAGGCTGCTGGCACTCACAGCAGTTGACCAAAGCAGCATCAGCAAGCACAGGGTATTGTGGGGGAGGCTTAGAGGCCTGGGCTTCCGAGCACACTCTGGCCTTCACTGCCCGACCCATGGCTTAAAATATCACCTGACCCCTGGGGCTTCTGTGCGCCAGACCCATATACCCTGAGTGGGCACTCCACTGCCACCTCAAATGTAATGTTTTCTATAAACAACTCTTTTTTTATGAGCTTACTTTTCTTTTAATATTATACAGAAAATGACCAATGGGTATATTCCTTTTTATCTTTTATTTATTTATACATATATATATATATTTTTTTTTTTTTATTTTTTTTTTTTTTTTAATTTCAGATCAATAAGAGGGTACAAATGTTTAGGTTACATTGCTTTCAATTCTAAGATAAAGTTTAAGTTGTAGTTGAACCCTTTACCCCGGGGGTGTGCTGTATACCCTTCCACTGTGCACATCAGGTGAGACCCTGCCAATCCCCCTCCCCCCTCCCTACTATCCTCTTCCCTCCCCTCCCCTCTCCCTTGCTAGACTATGCTTGTGTTTTTCCTTTCATGAGGGCATTTGATTGTTTATATATTTGTTTCAGGTTAATATTAAATACATTGGATTTTTTTTTCCATTCTTGAGATACTTTACTAAGAAGAATGTGTTTCAACTCCCATGGAATACTATTCAGTCATAAGAAAAGATGGAGACTTTACATCTTTTGTGTTTGCCTACGCATACTTCTCAAACTCTCTCACCCAAACCTATCCCTGTTCCCCCAGCCTACTCCCCTCATCAGTAAATAGCACCACTGTCCACCTGAGTACTTATATAAAAGTTCAAATACATGTAAAAATAGATAGTACATCTCACTGCCATGTGTCCATCACCCAACTTCAACAGTTATCAACTCATGGCCACTTTTATTTCATCTATACCCACTCCCACAAAGGCTCCTTCCTTTGTCTTGGATTAATTTGAAGCAAATCCTATCTCAAAGGTTGGTCCGTGGACTCCTGGGGGAAACTTGCAGGTCAACTCTATTTTCATTATAATACTAACACATTATTTGCCTCTTTCACTATACTGATGTTGGCACTAATGGCACAGAAACAATGATGGGAAAACATCTGGTGCCTTAACTCTGAATGGCCTGGCAACACTGTAGTCTTCCACTAACTCATAATAAAATAAACACCAGTTGCACTTAAGATGTGCTTGATATCATCTAGAGAAAAACTCCATTCACGTTGGGGGAGGAAGAGGGAGGGGAGAGAGGTGAGAAGGGAAGGAGATGGTGTGCTCCTACTTAATGGGCACAATGTCAGGATAGATGACACATCTTTTGGGTGCAGGACACAGTACAATAAGGATTCTACTTAACAAATGCAAACACTGTAACCTAATTGTACCCTCACATTAATCTGAAATTTTAAAAGGGCAGAAAAAGATGTCTTTTATAATTTTATTAAATCTCAACTTCAGGGTATACATCTTAATACTGTGCACAACAAAATAAAAGTATGTACAAAGTGCTTTTTGCTGCACATCAATGGATAGTAGGTGCCTCCAGGAAAAGCACTTGTATAAACATTTGAGCAGTAAGGTTAACTAGCAGCTTTTTCCATAGAACACCATTTTTACTTTAAGTTTGACAAAGATAAATGCTTATTATTCAGATTCAAGTATTTGGCATACATCTTCTCAAAAATGAATAAAGGAAAACCATCATTTTGAGGAAACGACTGACAGTATTTGCTGCCAATCATACAATTCAAACTTTAAAGCAAAATTAGAATTTGGGGGAAATATATTGACACCATGAGTTTTGACAGCCTCCTCATACTTGCAAACTTTTCTGATGATTCAGTAGGGATATTGATGAGTGTAATTTTTTTTAACATTATATAATGAAATACATCAATATTTGGAAGATCTGAAAATGTGATAAACTAATATTACAAATGACCAATTAATAATAATACAAAATCATGGATGGGGAAAAGATTCATTTAAAGCACAAGATAGACTAATGGATTATAAAATAAAGAGTACAAAAAGTTCATTGACATGATTATGAGTATAAACTACCATTTATCAACTTTAGATGTAATAACAAAGAACCACAGTTATATGAAAAAAAAAAAAAAACTATTAAAATACCCCTACCTTGTGCTCTATGGGCAAGGTCAAATATTTTTCTTATTTTTTTTTTTTATATATTCTACATTTACTAAGTTTCACATGTACCCTTGTAAGATGCACCGCAGGTGTAATCCCATCAGTCACCCTCCCTCTGCCTATCCTCCCCCCTCCCTCCCCTCTCTCTCCTCCTTCCCCATTTTCTTAGGTTATAACTGGGTTATAGCTTTCATATGAAAGCCATAAATTAGTTTCATAGTAGGGCTGAGTACATTGGATACCTTTTCTTCCATTCTTGAGATACTTTACTAAGAAGAATATGTTCCAGCTCCAGCCATGTAAACATGAAAGAGGTAAAGTCTCCATCTTTCTTTAAGGCTGCATAATCTTCCATGGTGTACATATACCACAATTTATTAATCCATTTGTAGATTGATGGGCACTTGGGCTTTTTCCATGACTTAGCAATTATGAATTGGGCTGCAATAAACATTCTGGTACAAATATCTTTGTTATAATGTGATCTTTGGACTTCTGGGTATATACCTAGCAGAGAAATTATAGGATTGAATGGCAGATCTATTTTTAGATCACAAGATCCTTAATTAACTTCTTAATTCTAAGAAGAATTTGAGTCATGGATACATATTGTGTAATATACTAAGGGAAAAATATATGTCCCCTACTTCCAACATTAAACAAGTTCAGATATTTAGAGGAAGAATGGGGGAAACTTTATAAGAATTAGCTTCACCTAGAAGTAGGTTTTTAAGGTGACTTCATTACTTTGTTTAAGGTTTCAAACGCACTACAAACATAGAAAAACTAAATTTAAACATTGCGTTCCATCGGAACACTATATCATTTTAAAATTTTATCTTCTTTTTCTTTGGCTCACCATCCACTAGTGAAAATAATCAAGGTCTATCCATTTTTTTAAGAATTCCCCAAATTAAGTACGTGAATTCAGGCACACATGGTATTTATTTTTATACACGTATGAGTGAAGCCTACACATAATTCTGTATGTTATTTCTCTAAATTTAGTTTAAATTCTACCAGAACATTCTATATGGTGCAGAAAATAGCATTCATCCCTGATAATAAATTTAGTAACCAAAAATTGGCAGAATATTAATAGATGCTAGAGGTTATTGCTCTCTTGCAACCACTAAAAACATGTTCTCTGTTATAAACATTTGAACAAGGTTTAAATTTAGTAGATTATTTATAAAATGAGAGCTTTTCAGACATTCCTCTCCTATGTCCTAAGGAGAATGGTCATCTCTTTCATCTCTGTGCTCTTAGAGATGTATAATGTGTTATCCCCAGGCTTTTCAAATACTATATACGCCAGAAAAGCACAGCAAAACTCCTTCTTTTGCATTCCAGGAATCAGAATAAAATGACCCCTTCATTTACCGTTTTGCTCATTCACTTCACAGAACTTTATTGAGCATCCACGTGGTGCCAGAAGATCCTAATGCTACTTTGATAAATGCATCCTCACCCCTGCCCCGTAGAGGCACATATTTTACAGCAGTGGTTCTCAACCTTCTTAATGCTGCAGCCTTTTAATAGAGTTCCTGTGGGTCGTGACCCACAGGTTGAGAACCGCTGCTCTAAAGGAAGAGGCAAGATGAGTGCAAATAAAAACGAATACAAATGGAAATGTCCACCATAGTTGTGATAAGGACAAGACGCTATTTCCATACAAAGAGAAGCTGTGTGTTTTAAGTGGGGGAAGGGACAGTAGCTGTCCCCTGTGGGTTCCTGAAGAAGTTTTTCTGAGGCAACAGAAAAGAAAAAAAAAAAAAAAAATAGCAAGGCTATTAGGTAATGAAACCTGCCATGTAACTCAAGTTGACTTAATATAATTTAATCCTTTATTATGCGTTTACAATGAAAATAAAGCTTCTCTAAACAAGTCATATTCAGAAATAAGATTTAACATATAATCAAAGTCAGTTTAGAGTCCAGGGATACCTTATTTTCTTAAAATGGAGAATAGTTTCCTGGACTCCAACTCAGCCTGGGTAACATCAGTCCGTAAGTCAGGACCAGAGCAAACCTGGAAGCAGATGTGTTGCATCCCTGGTTCAGGTGCCTCCCACTGTCCTCCTCAGTTTCTTTTTCCCTCCTTAGTCTGCCAGCAAAGTTCTCAAAGTCACCATTTTTGTTTTTGTTTTTGTTTTTGTTTTTTTGCAGTTCTTGGCCGGGACTGGGTTTGAACCCACCATCTCCAGCATATGGGGCCCGTGCCCTACTCCTTTGGGCCACAGGCGCCGCTCAAAGTTACCATTTTTTTTTTTTTTTTAACCTTTCATCTCATTCTTGTCTTGGATATAAAAATGCAAATTCAATCTATCAAAACTTTTTTTTGTTATATTTAATTTACATGAACCTATGTTTCAATGGAAGTGCAACAGTTGTAAGAATGGAAAATTTTAGCTGGCCCTAGACCAGGCATGTTACAAGGAGTCTACCCCACATGAGCCCCCTGTTCCAGGAAATGGCCCGCCCAGGGCTCCAGAGAGCCCCATGTTTCAGGAAAAGATCCGTCCAGGGCTCCAGATGGTCGCGATAGGGCTGGGGCAGCAGTTCTGAGAAAAACGAATTATTCTACCCCGATAACTTGACTTGAATTTAAACTTCTGTCATGTAAAGATAGAGTGGATCCATTTAAATGAACCAATAAGATTGTAACGCGTCATTCCTTCCCGCTTCTTCCAGAACCCTATAAAAAGAGCTCCCTTCTTGAGTTCAGGGTCGACTCCTCTGTCTCCTGCGTGAGATACGTGTCGGTCCCAGAGCTCTGGCTTTCTCTGAATAAAGCCTCGTGTGTTCTTGCATCAAGTGTGGTCTCTCGTGAGTCCTTGGGCGCCGCGCCATCCCGAGATTTGAGTGAGGGTCTCCCTTCGGGGGTCTTTCACTGTTAGTGTTAGTACCATTACCTTTGATAGTTTAGCTAGAGTTTGTTGTAGTAGTATATGACTGCATCCCAGAGATCAAGATTTGTTTTGACAGCATAAGCATTGCAAGCCATGAACAGTAGGTCAGGTGACACATGTTAACCTGCAATCCAGATTAACAATATTGGGCTCTGACTACCAATCGTGACTGATAATTCATGAATGTGAACAGGCACATGTGGCTAATCATTTGATTTTTCAGCCAAAACAGAAAATAATAATAATTTTGCTCTTTCAGGGTAGAAATAAACTTTAAACATTAAAAACACATTTCTTATCAAAGTTCTATATTTAATTTGTGGATTCATTTTATTCAAGTCAGTGAAAACTGAGATTTGCTTACAGAATTCTCAAAGCCTGTTCCTTAAAAAAGTATAAGAAACATTACGTATGTATATATAATATGCATATAAAAATATGGATTTGAAACCCATATCTGAGTGTGATTACTAAGATAGTGAAAGTGCTTTCCATAAACGTAATTTGTAAGAAACATTCCAAGAACTGCTATTTGAAAGTAGTAACTAAAAATATTTATTATAGGATATCATTTTGTTAGAATATATGTTGCAAAATCACTCAAGGTTAAATAGTCTGTATTTTCACAGAGGTTGATTTTACCAAAAATCTTTATGATGAATAACTCACCACAATCTTGTTTTAACTAGCTCAAGCATGAATACAAAAATGGCATATTTTCTTAAAATTAAAAAACATGGTGAAACGTATCTTCCTGGTTAAAATTACATGTCAAAAAAATGACTTAAACAAAAGCATTTTTATTTATTTTATTTTTTTTAATTAAATCATAGCTGTGTACATTGATATGATCATGAGGCATCATACAATAATATCAGAGACCGGTTGACACATTTACATCACACTGGTTAACATAGCCAGGAAGGCAATTTCCAGTTGTGTTAAGACATTTACATTCCACATTTACTAAGTTTCACATATACCTTGTAAGATGCACCGCAAGTATATTCTCACCAATCCCCCTCCATCCACCCCACTCCCCCCTCCCTTCATCCCCTTTCCCCCTTCCCCCTATTTCTAGGTTGCAACTAGGTTATAGCATTCATGAGAAAGCCCTAAATTAGTTTCATAGTAGGGGTGAGTACATTGAATACTTTTTCTTCCATTCTTGAGATACTTTACTAAGAAGAATATGTTCCAGCTTCATCCATGTAAACATAAAGAAGGTGAAGTCTCCATCTTTCTTTAAGGCTGCATAATATTCCATGGTGTACATACACCACAATTTATTAATCCATTCGTGGACCGATGGGCATTTGGGCTTTTTCCATGACTTAGCAATTGTGAATAGGGCTGCAGTAAATATTCTGGTGCAAATATCTTTGTTATTATATGATTTTTGGTGTTCTGGGTATATGCCCAGTAGAGGAATTACCAGATTGAATGGTAGCTCTATTTTTAGATGTTTAAGTGTTCTCCATATATCTTTGCAAAAGGAATGTATTAATTTACATTCCCACCAGCAGTGTAAAAGTGTTCCCTTTTCTCAACATCCACGCCAACATCTCTGGTCTTGGGATTTTGTGATATAGGCTAGTCTCACTGAAGTTAGATGATATCTCAAAGTAGTTTTGATTTGCATTTCTCTGATGATTAAAGATGATGAGCATTTTTTCATATGTCTGAAGGC
>CAUYPK010023657.1:0-11300 GCA_963574355.1 Loris lydekkerianus
TTACATGGATGGAGCAGGAACATATTCTTCTTAGTAAAGTACCTCAAGAATGGAAGAAAAAGTATCCAATGTACTCAGCCCTACTATGAAACTAATTTATGGCTTTCACATGAAAGCTATAACCCAGTTACAACCTAAGAATAGGGGGAAGAGGGAAAGGTTGGGGAGGGAGGGGGGAGGTGGATAGAGGGAGGGTGATTGGTGGAATTACACCTGCAGTGCATCTAACATGGGTTTATGTGAAACTTAGTATATGTAGAATGTAAATGTCTTAACACAATAACTAAGAAAATGCCAGGAAGGCTATGTTAACCAGTGTGATAAAAATGTGTCAAACGGTCTATAAAACCAGTGTATGGTGCCCCATGATCGCACTAATGTACACAGCTGATTTAATTAAAAAAAAAAAAAAAAAGAAACCAATAGTGAAAAAAAAATAAGATATGTGCAGTGTGCATAGGAATTTGTTCATAGTTTTTTTTTAAACTATAGTCCAGTCCTCCAATGGTCTGAGGGACAGTGAACTGGCCCCCTGTTTAAAAAGTTTGAGGACCCCTGCTCTAGGCAATGGTCCTCAAATCTGGCTCAGAATAAAACTCTTTAAATTATTTTACAGAGTTCTGTTTCTTTTCCATTGACAAAGTAAAGACAGAAGAGTGAAGGATAGTGGAAAGAAGATGAAAATGAAAGACTTTCATGACTTTGACCTAAGATTCTAATCATTCAATAGAAAATGTATTGAGTTCTGATCATACTGTGTAGGTATACAGATAAGTATATAAAAGATAAAGGGGCCAGGTCACACCTGTAATCCTAGCACTCTGGGAGGGCAAGGCAGGTGGATTGGTTGAGTTCAGGAATTGGAGACCAGCCTGAACAAAAGCAAAATAGTTTTTCTACTAAAAATAGAAAAACTGAGGCAAGAGGATAGCTTGAGCCCGAGTTAAAGGTTGCTGTGAGCTATGATGCCACAGGACTCTACCCAGGGCAACAGCTTGAGGGTCTGTCTCAAAATAAATAAATAAATAAAATTAAAAATAAAGGGAACAGTGTAAAAAATTTTGAAAGCTTCATTCTTTAAATATCCATTCCACATACACAAGCCATCTTATGATTCGCTCAATATATTTGCCAGGAGTTTCATCTGTAATTACATTAACTTCATTCTCTGGAAAGCACTTCTTTAAAAAATTTTTTTTATGTACAGGTTTGTACACAAAAACGTTAAAAAAATCATAAAAATGCAATGAAGACTTAGGCTTAGTCATTTTGCTAAAGAGTTAGAGGAAGGAATGCATGATCTGCTTTCTAAACAAAAGTTTCTAGGTTTGATGCCAACCCAGTAAAGAGTAATTGCTATACCAATAATGCAATTCCCTTCATTTTCAATTGTAGTAATATAAATATTCCTATTAATGCCTGCCCTGTCACCACAGTAACAATAAATTCCTCCTGGACCTGAATTTAAAATTAGTGACTAACAGCATTTGGAGTCATGTCCTGGGAAAGTGATTCCCAGACACAGGTCAGTTGACCTCCCACATCAAAATCACCTGTGGAGCTTATCAAACGTACAGACTCAAAGTCTACATACACCCAGACTTACTGGAAAAGAATTTCCAGAAGTGAACCTAGGGATCAACAGTGTATTTTTCAAAAGCTTTTCAGCTGATTCTAACTCACAGCCAGATTTAGAAGGCATGGCCAGATAGCTGAAGGCATTTATTTGTTGCAGAAACAGAAAGAAAAACATCAAAACAGTGCTCTTGTTCAGATATTGTTAGTCACTAAGTGTGTGACCCTGGGACAAGCACTGAGCATTCCATTGGCTTCATCTTCTTCTCTATATATTTTCCAACTGCTTTCTTACATCTAGATTTTGGTTATCCATGAACCTATTATAGTCCAAGTTGCCTCAGGGCCTTTGTTACTAGTCTTCACTTTGTTTATTTTCTAGCCTCTGCCCCTGCTAACGATTTCCTTACACTTTCCTTTTGTTTTTGCTCCCTGTACTTGAAGGAGTTTAAATTGATTCAATCCATAACTATCATCCCTGATAGACAATGTGTTCACAGGCCACTTCCTGGACCACAAGACATCCAATACTTTACAGTTAAGTACTCCTCCTAGTCTACACAGCTGAATCCATGGGTATAGGACCACATAGTACAAAACTAGGTCCTTTTGATGCAGGTCCCCTTCATGTAGGGCTGGACAAAGACCCCATTTTCTGGGCCCAAATCAGCTTATAAACTGGTTTGATCAATGTCCCATCTAAACCACCACTCCTAGGGAGGGGTGAAATACTGCAAACAGGACTGCATTCCTGCACAATAGCAGTTTTAAAATTAACTTCTGCCCACAGGTCTCTGGTACCAATGGTTGGGACATATTTTAGAACAAGCTACTCACTCAGGACCCCCACCAGCTATGCCAAAGGCTTTGCTCTTTCCTTTCTCTGGTCTCTAATAAAATCTATCCTTGCTCATGGCAATCTGTGAATTCATTCTTCAAATTTTGGAGATCCAAGGACCTGCCAGAGAGAGTCCAGTAACACTTTCAGTATCTGGAACCACGTAGGACCATTTTCCTCAGTAAACTTTACATTTATGGTCATTTTAGCCAATCTGACACATTGAATAAAATGGCCCCTTTATTCTTTAAAATTGTATAATTTAATTGATAAATAATATCCCAGCCAACCACATTGGTGATGACAAGTTTACACATCTTGATTCAGTGTTACAATTCTAAATAAGTCATCTACTTCTTGGCTGGCTAAAGGCCATCTATACTTTGTGTCAGTATTTCTCACCTTAATCCTATTCCCTGGTAGAGTCCTTAACAGATAAGAGGTTATTGTGGTATCATTCACAAAGACCTAAAACCATTTTCAGTTACTTTTTTAACTACTGAAAAGATGTATTTTGTTTTTTATCTTTCAAACCTAACTCCTACATATGTGCCATGAACTCCATTGCCTCCCATCAATTATTCTTAGTTATCTTTATCTTCAACTTGTCATTTCCCCTAGCTCCTCTCTCAGCCTATACCCATGCTCAGAAATTCATTCCCATTTTCAAAAGAAAACTTTCATCAGACCAAGTTCTCAATAAAGTGATGGGCCTATATGTCCTTTCTCCTATAATTTCTCCTCTATTTCCTATATTTTATATTCACTCTTCACTACAATCTAGCTTCTGCCCCAACCATTTATCTGATATCATTTGGTTCAAAGTAACGACTGCCTGCCTATTTTCTGAGCCATTTCATTCCTTTTTGTCCTGTTCTTACTTGAAATTTAACATTGCTTATCACTTTTCCTTCTTGAAACTATCTCCTATTTTGACTTCCATGATATCATTCTATTGTGGCTCTCCTTTTACCTCTCTATTTCTAAGGCATATCCTTTACAGACCATTAATGTAGAAAAGAGCACTCTTGAGTACCATTTCTACTCATCTCATGGTCTGAACACTGATATTTCAATCAGATATTTCAAATTTTCAAACTGATTTTTCTTCACATATTTTTTTCAACTTTTATCTATACCTTTTCAGGCATTGAAAATTCTACTTTGAGAGAATTTGGTCAGGAGAAGTAACTGCTTCCCTTGCTTCCCCCTTTCTCCTTAGCACTGTTTTCCTCTGGTCAAATCCCTCAACGGTACCTGATACAAGCTTGAGGATGGATCCTTGCAGCCATTCAGGGTGTAGTAACGTGTCATCCAGATTCCTCTATAGGACTGGACTTATTTCCTCAGCTCCTAGGAATGCAGCCAAGAGACAGCCCTTAGCTGTCAGTTCTCTCTAAAAATTTTCTGTAGTTGGAAAGAGCCACTTTGTTTAAAGTTATGGGTCTTTCCCAGGGGCAACCTGCATCCAATGAGCATAATGAATAAGTATAAAGATATTAGGCCCCTTGCTATAAAATCGGACAACCCCAGCATTAGGTCTCCCAGTGGGGTTAGTTGAACCCTCTTTTGGAACTGTGTTAATGCATAGCTTTTCCCTCTGCTTAGTTCCACTTTTTCCCTTACTTTCTAGGTGTTAATCTGTAGAGCATTCCCCAATACAGCTACCATGTGTAAATCTCCCAGAGTCTGTTGCCCAGGGAGCCCAATCTGCACCCCTGAGTCACCTTAGCAGTCAACCTGATTGTTTACTACGTCCAGCTTATCACCAACACATGTATGCATACACTTTGTATTTCAACATCCCCTATGTTGCCAGGCCTAATAAAAGCCAAGCTCTCACCGGCTCTTCAGCAATTAAAAAGATGGACATATTAATGTACACAGCTATGATTTAATAAAAAAAAAAAAAGATGGTTCATAACATTCATTGCAAGAGGTAAAGCATGTGGAACACAGAAAAAGTCATAGAAAGCAACTTGAAAACGTTCTTATAAATTCTGATTTGTAAAGCAAACACCAACAAGAAGAAAGGCAAAGTAACAGAGCTCTGAATTAAGAGAAATTTTAGAAAATCATAGTCCCCTACAATGTTCTATAAGTAGGATAAGCATATACTGAATTTTCTGAGATAGTTCCCTATACTGACAAAGCAGGAGATGGAAGGGTGTGCACAGAGGAACCAACTGGTTCCTCTTTCTACCTAAAACAAACTTTTAAATGTGTGAAACCTACCATTAGATAAACTCAAAGAAATCATAGCCTGGTTCTGACATCAGGGAGCAAGATGTGACCTTTAAAAATTAACCCTTAGCCTTACAAAAGACTCAGTGCCAAAATTAAAGAAGGATAAAGAGATGGACAAATGTTTAAGTAGCTTCCAAGTTGCCCTTATTTGTTTTCTCTCTGCACAGTATGTGACTCAACCTATTCACTCCCTAAATATATCTGCTTTCCTAGCCCTAAAGTCCAATGATTTTCAACCAGTATACTGGTGTGCTATGAGATGATCTTTAAGCATGCCAAGAAAATTTTTAAACATCATTAATTAAATTTTCTAAAGAAGTTCAAAGAACAGCAAGTATTTTTTTTACCCTTTTTTCTTAATCAAAATAATTTAAGTGTTCCATGAAAGTTTAACTAAAGGTTTAAGTGTGCCCTTAAAACAGGTTGAAAATGCTGCCCTAAACTTTGCATTTGATTTCTCAGACCCTAAAGTTCCTTACAGCCTAATGTCACTGAAGACTGGTATTCCTGTAACAGACCTTCTGGGACCCAGGTCCCAGAATCTCTTTCATATTTATATGATACCTCAAAAAACAGTTCTGACTTGTTTTAGGCTGTGCTATTTGTTTAATCACCTAAAAGGAAAACATGAACTATGGGTAAGATTATGCAGAGCTTTACCAATGAAATATGTGTGATGAATGTTAACATTCAAAGTATTGGTGTGACATCTATCTCCTTGTGCTTCATCTGCACGTGTCTTAAAAGAAATGACCAACATGTGATCAAACCGAAATGTGAAAAAACCTCTTTGATTTGAAGCTGTGATCACTGTTTGTGGAGTCACTTGGTTCACTAAACTGCCTCTCAGAGAGACACTGTTGTCCTCAAGCCGTTGTTCAAACTGGGCATTTCTATGCTCTTTAAATTTTTGCCAGCCCTCTCTAACAGCTGGTGGTGTTTTCAGTCATGTCTAGCAATTTAGGCCTCTCTTGCAGCTGTGATTAAGAATGTTTTTTAAAAGCTCCCTTTGCCCTCTCAGTTTGTGGTTACTTCAGTTTTCCAATCAGTAGGGTTTCAGTGCCTGTTGCCTACCACTGTTAAGTAGGACCAGGTTAACACTGGCATTTCATCAATGCAGGCAGATGACTATGTTTCAGATTCAGAGCACTCTTTTTAATTTATTTGTTTATCCAAGTTCTGATTGTCTATTGCTACATAACAAACCACCCCACACTTAATGGTGTAAACCAGCAACAATCACTTATTATTATTATTACTATTTCTCATATTTCTGGGGTTTAACTGGGTTGGGCTCAGATAGGTGATTCTTGGAGTTTCTCATTCAGGTACATGCAAGTGGTTTCTGAGTGCTGAACTCATCTCAAAGGCTTCCTCATTCGCATGGCTGGTGATGGATGTAGCAGTTGTCTGGGACCTCAGCTGGGACTATTAGCTAGAACATGTACATGTGGCCTCTCCTTATAGCCTGAGCTCTCTCATAGCATGGCAGTTAGGATCCAAGAGAAGAGAGGGGGAGGGAAGAGAGAGATATGAAAGCTCTATCACATTTTATGACCTAGCATAACGTGGCATCCCTTCTACTATATCCTGATGGTCCATAAAATCATATTGGCCTACCTAGCTTCAAGGGAAGAAGACAAAACTCCACTTCTTAATAAGGGAATGGCAAGGTGTATTGCAAGAAGAGGATATAGAAATGGGAGATGTGGTTACAGCCATCATGGAAAATAGTCTGTCACAATATATAACTTTTAAAAATTATACAAATAATACATATTCATCGTAGAATTTTAAAAATTCATATAGGCAATAATTACTTTTTAACTTTAAACAGAAAGAAAAACAGAAGCACAATAGGTTTTGGGCTGTTTTATACCTATATGGAAATAATATTTACTTATCCCAGTGTTATAATTCAGTGGTATTTGTGCTGCTTCTAGATACAAAAACCAATCTGAGAAATAGTTTGAGATATTGAGAAATTTGGACATTTTCATGGTTAATGGAGAATCAAAACAAAATATATAAAGCCAGAACTATCTTGGAAAATTCCCTTTGTTCTTATCCTACTTATAGGATGTTGTAGAGGACTGTTCCTTTCTAAAATTTCACCCAACTCAGAGCTTTATTCCATTTTGCATTTCTTACCTTTGATATATTTACTTGCCTGATTCATTTATTAGAACATTTTCCAGAGTTTCTTTTATGCCTTTTCAAAGTGTTCTACATGTATTTGTGCTGTCAGTCATTTCTCAAGCCAAATAGAACAATTAAATAACAACTCCATATTGTCATTTAAAATATTCATTTCTGCAGAAGAGCCTGAGAAAATAAAATTGCAAATCAATGCCATGGCAAACTATAAGGCCAATTAAAATGGTATCTAATAATACTTATTATAACAGAATAATACCTATTATATTAATTAAAGAAAATAAGATACAAAAGTATATTATATAAAATGTAATACTTTTTGTTTCAATTACATACACATATGAAAAATAGCAAAGGACTGTGAGGTCATTGGTGAATTCATTTGCCTCTTTATGATATTCTATATTTTCTTCATTTTCTACAGTGAGCATATGCTAGAGGTTTAACTCAAAAACAAAAAGCTTAGGGTGGCACTGGTGGCACTGGCCCCATATACTGAGGGTGGAGGGTTCGAACCTGGCCCAGGCAAAACTGCAATAAATATAGCCAGGTGTTCTAATGGGTGCCTGTAGTCCCAGCTACTCGGGAGGCTGAGGCAGGAGAATCGCCTAAGCCCAGGAGTTGGAGGTTGCTGTGAGCTGTGAATCCACGGTACTCTACCGAGGGCGATAAAGTAAGACTCTGTCTCTAAAAATAAATTAATTAATTAAATAAATAAAAGTTTAAAGATTTTTAAAACTAAGTTTAGAATAAAATAATAAAAGGAAAAACTCTCAACTATGTATACAGTATCTAGGATGAGGCTTGCATATATCCTTAATTTTCCTAATTTTTCATTATATTATTATTTACTATCTATCCACCCATTTAACTAATCCTGAAGAACAAAGCATCATCCATTTCATACCTTTTTAGGGGTACATTTCAATTGACACAGTAATACTACCTGGATGGATCTCATTAAGACATATGATGCTCACATACTTGTGGGTTCATAAAATTTTCTAGTTGATCAGAAATATTATTGGCAGCATTGTCTGGTTGCCTTGTTGTATTCTAGCTCATTGTCAGGTGTGCGGTCAGCACCCAAATACACTTGCTTGACTTTACCCTAGGGTATTGCTATAAAGAAGTCATTCTGAAAGGCAGGATTGTGATCAAGTCCTAGTTCGACACATGATAAATGAAAATTGGGTAAAGGTTAGATCCATTCTCTCTGGTGGATTCATCTCCTCTGCTAGATCCAATAGCCATGGCTCATATTAATGAGAATCAACCAATTTATATATCAGGTCTAGTCAAAATCAGAGGCAAGTTTTAAACTTAAATCTAATTTACCACATTGGCAATATTATACAATAATTTTCAATGAACTACTCTGAGTTCTGGTGTGTTGAATTTTTTTTTTTTTTTTTTTAGGTTAATCTTCATTTGTGTGGGTAAAAGGGAGATGTTTCATATTATACTTCTCAAAAATCCTCACTTCTACTCCTAAGTGATTGTTTGTATACTTTCAAATGCTGCACAAGTATCTACTTGTTAAATTATAATGGTAGAAATGCATTACCAATCCAAACCACTAAATTGTGAGTTTAAACTTCATTTTGAAATTTTTATAATTTTTATAAATGTAAAAGAGCAGAATAATATTCTTTTTGAGATGACTTAAACTGTTAAATTCATATTCCCCTTTCAATGGCTCATTTGGTGAGAGCAACAATATCACATGCCAATGGGAATGGGAAAAAGGAAGCAAATATAAGAATAAAGGAGATGGAAGCAACATTTTAAACTTTATCAATATGTAAACCTTACAACTAGATTTTGTTTAAAAATAAGTTCTGGAAGGATGGATAAATGCTATGAATATGTAGTTGTTTGAGAGTGAGATGGATATACAGACCATAGTGATGAATCAGAGATTTGGGCTATGATTCAAAGTGTTCCTCATCTTTTGCCATTTGTGAGTAAAAAGAAAAAGGCCTGTTGTATACTTTGAAGTCTTGTAATGTGATACCTTCAAATTTGTTCCCTTTGCTTGAGATTGCTTTGGCTATTCAGATTCTTTTCTGGTTCTAAGTGAAGTGTGTGATTATTTTTTTCTAGATCTGTATAATAACATTGGCATTTTAATTGGGATTTTGTTGAATCTGAAAATCACTTTGGATAGTATAAACATTTTAACAATTTTTTAAATTTCAGAATATTAGGGGGCACACCTGTTTTGTTTACACATCTTGTTTTTTACACAAATTAAGTCAAGGTTATAAGCATGCCCCCCCCCCAGACACTATTCTACTTCTACTAATCATTAGCATAATGTGTTTTCCCATTTGTATAGTATGCAATTTCTTTCCTTGGTGTTTCCTAGTTCTCTTTGGAGAGATCTTTTACCTGTTAGGTTAAGTATATTCCTAAGTATTTTATTTTTCTTTTTGTAGGTATTGTGAATAGTACTGAATCTTGGATTTTATTATCAACTTCAACCAAAACAGCATAGTATTGGTACAAAAATAAAAACATAGACCAAAAGTGGAACAGAGAACCCAGATATGAAACCATCCTCACACACAGCCAACTGATTTTTTTTTTTTTTTTTAGGGACAGAGCCTCATTGTGTCATCCTGGGTAGAGTGCTGTGGCATCACAGCTCACAGCAACTTCCAGCTCTTGGGCTTAGGTGATTGATTCTCTTGCCTCAGCCTCCCAAGTAGCTGGGATTACAGTCACCCACCACAACACCCAGCTAGAGCCAATGATCTTTGACAAATCAGATGATAATATACACTGAAGAAAAGAAGCCCTATTTAATAAATAGTGCTGAGGAAACTGGATAGCCACATGCAGAAGAATGAAATAGAATTCATATCTTTCACCATACACAAAAATTAAATGAAGATAGATAAAAGACCTAAATATAAGGCATGAAATCATAAGAACTCTAGAAGAAAATATAGGCAAAAGTCTTCTAGAAAAAATTTATGAGGAAGAGCCCAATGGCAATCCCAGCAACAACAAAAATAAATGGAACTTGACTAAAGAGCTTCAGAACAGCTAAGGAAATAATCAACAGAACATATAGGCAACATACAGAATGGGAAAACATATTCCCTAGCTTTACATCCTATAAAAAGCTAATAATCTGAATCTACAAAGAGCTCAAGCAAACCAGGAAGAAAAAAACAAAACCTCTGTTAAAAAATAGGCAAAATACATGACTGGAAGCTTTTCAAAAGAAGATAGACAAATGGCCAATAAACATATGAAAAAATGCTCAATAGCACTAATCATCAGGGAAATGCAAATTAAAACCACAATGAGATATTACCTTACCCAATTACCCAATTAGAATGGCTTTAATTAAAAAGTTCAAAAACAAAAGACTGGCATGGATGCAGAGAGAAAAGAACACTTATGCACTGTTGACAGGACTACAAATTAGTACCACTTCTACGGAGAATAGTATGAAGATTCCTTAAAGAACTAAAAGTAGACCTACCACTTGATTCAGCAATCCCACTACTGGATATTTTCCTGAAGAAAAAAAAGTCATTTTATCAAAAGACATTCCAATGTTTATTATAGCACAATTCACAATTGCAAAGATGTGGAATCCATCAAGGTGTCCATCAATTCATGAGTGGATTGACAAAATATAGTATATGTATACCATGCAGTACGATTCATCCATAAAAATGATTGAATTAATGCCATTTGCAACAATTTGAATGAAACTGGAGACCAGTATCCTCAATGATGTATCTAAAGAATGGAAAAACAAACACTACATGTACTCACCATTAAACCAGTGAATACACATGTGCACAGAGAGAAGTAAAACTCAGTAGAAAAAGCAAGAGGAAACAGCATCCCTGCAACTGGGCACGGCGAGTCTGGGAAGACAAGACTCCAGACATCTCTGGCCAGTGGGATCTGCCTATGATCATCCCTTTGAGGATACAGGGAGCTAGCAAGGGACTTCTGGACCCCAGGAGGAGGACAAAAACAGTGGAAAACTGGCAAGTGGCTGCGTGTGTTCGATCGACCTAATCACGCCGCAAACCATGAGTACAAGCAGCAGTGAGACTGCAAACTGGAAAGGCCTTACCTGTGAACTGTTTTGGTGTTCTTGGACTTGGCGCTCAGTTGAGCTGCCTGTGGGAGAGCATGAGCAAAAGTGTGCAGAACTTTGGGCATTGTCTGGGGCCCCAAAATGAGCCACTAAGCTGGGCTCAGTGAAAGCCATTGTGTGAAAAAACTGCTCCAGCAAGCTCCGCCCTCAGGGTCCTAGAGCAAGAAACAGGCGGGACAAAGTAACCTAGTGACTGAGCAGCTTAAAGGTGGGGACTGAACTGCCTCACAGCCCTAATCCTTAGGAGCAGAGTGAGACGGTTTTGGCACACTGGAGCCTTGGGCTGTTGCCTTGGGTAGAGTGCCCTGACGTCACAGCTCATAGCAACCTCAAACTCCTGGGCTTGGCGCC
>CAUYPK010023658.1:0-30611 GCA_963574355.1 Loris lydekkerianus
CGCCTGCGGTACATCTTACAAGGGTATGTGTGAAACTTAGTAAATGCAGAATGTAAATGTCTTAACACAATAACTAAGAAAATG
Organism: Loris lydekkerianus; assembly: GCA_963574355.1. NCBI lineage: Eukaryota > Metazoa > Chordata > Mammalia > Primates > Lorisidae > Loris > Loris lydekkerianus. Next base: position 85 of record CAUYPK010023658.1, read on the forward strand.
CCAGGAAGGCTATGTTAACCAGTGTGATGAAAATGTGTCAAATGGTCTATAAAACCAATATATGGTGCCCCATGATCGCACTAGCGTACACAGATATGATTTCATAAAAAAAAAAAAAATTTTTTAATAAAAATTTAAAAAAGAAAAAAGCCAACCATTCCATATGTCAATGGGGAAGAGAGACGAATAGAACCTTCTCTAAAGAAGACAGACGAATGGCTACCAAACATATGAAAAATTGCTCATCATCCCTCTCTATTAGAGAAATGCAAATCGCAACCACCCTGAAATATCATCTAACCCCAGCAAGAATAGTCCATATCACAAAATCTCAAAACTGCAGATGCTGGAGCAGATGTGGAGAGAAGGGAACACTTTTACATTGCTGGTGGGACTGAAAACTAATACAACCTTTTTGGAAGGATGTATGGAGAATCTGCAAAGAACTCAAACTAGACCTCCCATTTGATCCTGTAATCCCAATACTGGGCATCTACCCAGAAGGAAAAAAAAAATCCTTTTACCATAAGGACACTTGGACTAGACTGTTTGTTGCAGCTTAATTTACATTTGACAAAATGTGGAAATAACCTCAATGCCCACCAACCCACGAATGGATTAACAAGCTGTGGTATGTGTATACCATGAAATACTATTCAGCCAGTAAAAAAAAAATGGAGACTTTACATCCTTTTTATTAACCTGGATGAAAGTGGAACACATTATTCTTAGTAAAGCATCACAAGAATGGAGAAGAATCCTATGTACTCAATTATGATATGAGGACAATTAATGATCCAGTACACTCTGGGAGGTGGGGGAATGGGGGAGCAAAGAGAGGAAAGGAGGGAGGGGGAGGGCTCACAGTGTGTAACACACCTTTTGGGGGTGGGACACAATTATAAGAGGGATTTTACCTAAAAATGTAACATTGTTCTTTATACCCTCAATGAATCCCCAACAATTAAAAAAAAGGAAAAAAATCAACTTGATGTTTCCCTCTTTTTTTTTACTTTCTACTCTCTTCCCAGTTCAATCCTCTCTAAATAGTTACCTCATTAAAACAGTCACCAGTGACCTTCATATTATTAAAATCAATTACTGTTTCTATTGTTCATATAACCTTACCTCTTAGCAGCATTTGGCAATGTTAGATATTACTTCCTTCTAGAAATACTACCTTTTCTTGGCTTCCAAGACAAACAGTGGCCTGTTGTCTTTTACCTGCATCTAAGGTTTTCTCTGTAGATTCATCCTTATCTTGCCCAACTAAAGGCTGATGTTCTTAAGACTTGCTCCTAGATACTCTTCTTGTGCTCTTCTAGGAAAGACCACTCACAACCAAATGTTGTGAGACCAACAAATTCACATCCCTAGAGTCAACCCCTTTGAGTTCCAGACTTACATATGCAGCTGTCTTCTAGCTACACCTCTTGATTATCATGTCAGCATGTCACATCCAATATATTGTGATCAAACTGTCCTAACTCCATCTTTGATCAGTGGCTTCAACTTCCATGAATGGTTTTGTCACCCAGACAGTTGTACAGGCTGGGATCCTGGAGGTTCTCTTGATATCACCTTCTCACTCACCCTGCCTGGGTGTAATCCATCACAAAATACTATCTACCGTATATACTCTAGTATAAGCCGAGTTTTTTCCGGCACAAAATTTGTGCCAAGTTCGGGTTTTTCGGCACAAATGTGCCAAAAAAACTCGGCTTATACTTGAGTATATATGGTATTTTACCTCCATATAGCCCACACATTTTCTCACTTCTTCCTGTTTCCACTGACACTCCCATAGCCCAAGCTGCCATCTCTCCTACCTGGACTATTCCAAGAGCTTCCTAACTGTGCTTCCTGCATTCACCCTAGCCCCTCTGGAAACATTGCATACAACAGATCTGGAGGTATCCTTACCCAAAACCCAGATCTGACAACATCACATTGTACATTAAATTCTTTAAAGAACTTTTCTTGTTCATAAGAAAAAAAACAAATCCCTATCATGGCTGGGAATGTCCTGCGGGGTCTGGCCTCTGCCTGCATCTCCATCCTCACCTGGCATCAGTCTTACTCCTTTTCTCACTCCAGTCACCCAAATTTTCCACCTGTGTTTGCACTTTCTATCAACAGACTCTTTAGTCCTTGTGCTTCCTCTGAATAGAACAAAGAGGACTAAAATCCTGAATTTGAAACTACGTGGATGGAACTGTAGAACATTATGTTAAGTGAAATAAGCCAAGCACAGAAAGACAAATCTCCAATGTTCTCACTCATATGTGGGAGCTAAATATTAAAAACAATGGATCTCATGAAGACACAGAGTAGAATGATGGATCCCAGAGACTCTGAAGTGAGGAGAGATGGCTAGAGTGGGGATAGTTAATGGGTGCAAAAATATAGTTAAATAGATAAGCAGAGTAATATTTGATAGCAAGCCAATATTTGCTATCAATCAACAATAAGTTGATTTATAAGTTTGAATATAATCAATAATAAGTTAAGTAAGGTATCCTTTAATAATACTAAAAGAGTGAAATTAGAATGTTCCCAATGCAACAAAATGATAAATGCCTGAGGTGATGAACACTCCAGTTACCCTGGTTTGATTAGTTCACATTGTATTCCTGTATCAACATATCACACGCATTCTATAAACGTATATAACTATTAGATACCCATAATAATTTGTTGAATTTTAAGAAAATCATAATTATTTCATTGAGCTTAGAACTGAGTTTAAAATACATATAACATGTGATGATATCAAAGGTTTCTATCAAATTCACTCAGATTACTTCAAATTTCCCTCTTTTGCCGATCTGTGCCTCCTCTTCCCAAGGAAATCTTTTCTTACTTATCTCCATTCCCAATTCAGTGGAGAACTATTAGAAAGCCAAAGAATTTCATTTATTGGATAGCAGCTACACTTCAGTAATGTAGCTAGATTCTAAACCATATAGCTAGATTAGGAGCACTGAAGACGCTCTGAAGAAGCTCCTAATCTAGGATGGTACCCTGCAGTCATATGCCCAGTGCCAAATAACATGTTAAAAAAATATGTATTTAAAAGAAAAAAAGAACTCAATAGACAAAAAAGCACAGGATAAAAATAAGTAATTTCAAGAAGATGGACTCCACCAAAATAGTCTCTACCTGTATCTCTCCACCTGCTTGAAGATGACCGTGGCCTGCTGTCTTCCTCCCATGCAATTCCAACCCTGCTCCCGGGAACTGACCAGCTTAGCTGCCCCTCTCCCCAGCTGCTTTTGATTTCCCAGCTAAGTTTGGTCTCTGAATCCTTTTTTAGTGAAGAAAACATAGAAGTTCTCTGTCTGAAATAAAGGAGCAATTCTTTTATCATTTGAGACAGGGTAGCTTGGATAACCAGGGGCCACCATGCCCTGCCATGCTCAGCTGCTTTTTCTTGATAACTTACCTGGTGCATGTAAATCTAATGCCAAGACAGAGACAGATGTAGTAAGGCTCAACACATACAATTTGAAAAGGGAAGGGGATTTTTAATAATAATAAAAAAATTAAAACTGTCTTAATTTTGCAAGAATATACAATCACAGGAACACATGGCTAGGGGCCCCTACCCCAGTTCCCACTCCACCCCAGAGCCCAGGAAAATGCTCTGAATTGGCTCCATTCAACTCCAAGTAAATTCTCCTCTGGCCCAGATACCCTCAGCTTGGGTAGTTCAATGACTCCTCGTGACAACTCAGCCTCTTGGTCCAACACATCCACCTCCTGGTATCTGTGCTTCTCTCTGCTGATTTTGTGACAGCTTTCCTGGTGCTGCGTCCCACCTAGCTCCATGCTATCGTGGAGGCCCCTCTAGCATTGCCCCTGTGTCCCTTCTCACCCTCATGTGGTGCTTTTGTAGGAAAGACTGCTTTTTCTTTTTGTAAGCCACACTTAGTTATAAAACTATCAAAAGGTCGAAGTCACTCTTCATAACTCTGTGTTAAACATCTCCATTCCCTTTTAGTTTTCCGCACATGAACAATTCTCCTGGCATTATTCCTTGTAGATGTCCGCAGCTTCTCCACAGTATGCTTACTTTGTGAGACCTCAGTATAATGTTATGTTTCTGCCTAGAAAGAATTACATACAAAAGGGAGCATGACAGCGCCTGTAGCTCAGTGGGTAGGGTGCGGGCCACATATACGGAGTCTGGCAGGTTTGACCCCACCCTGTTAAACAATGACAACTGCAACCAAAAATATCTGGGCATTGTGGTGGGTGCCTGTGGTCCCAGCTATTTGGGAGGCTGAGGCAATAGAATCACTTAAGCCCAAGAGTTTGAGGTTGCTGTGAGCTGTGATGTTACAGTACTCTACAGAGGGTGACAGAGAGAGACTCTGTCTCAAAAAAAGAAAAAAAAAAACAAAACAGGGAGCATGGATTTCCCTCCCTGTTCATTAACTATCCATAATAGTTATATAATACCAATTCCCTATTAGCAACTCGTCATCATGTCTGATCCACTCCTAAGCTCATCTCTTTCCTGTTTTCCTGGATCATATTTAATTATACTCTGTTTTCTAACAACCCCAACACTGTACTCACCTTATTATTTAAGGCCTAAATTTAGTTCTTAGAATGTGACTTTGCTGCTGCCTACCTTTCCAACTATACAACTTTACGTCATCATCCTGCCTTTCCATGGGACATGCTTTACATGGGAGAAAGTTCTCCAAAGCCACCCAGGTAAATACAAAAGATTCAAAGTCTCCATCTTATATGTACCCTCATATTAAACTCCCCCCTTCAAAAGAAAGAATCATCCTGCCTTACAAAAGGACTAATGTTCTCAAATATGGTCTCTTTAGCATTCACCATTAACTTCCACGTAGTACTGAAGTGAACTGTAATTATGATTCATTTATTTTCCCATGAATGTAGAAATTTCCCAAAGGAAAGGAAATGTCTGACACATTCCCTGGAGCCAAAAACCTCATTTATTCTAGTGTTCAGCTGATCCAAGCATCAAAAGGATCATTCTATATGACAAGACATCTTTTCTCCTTATTGGTAAGTATCTGGACAAGGCACTCTGTAGGTACAGCCCACAGTTTTCGCTTCTCAGTCACATGTCAAACCATTTCAATCTGACTTCCAGACCTACAACCTTCTGAAAGGGCTTTCTTAAAGGTCAGCATTCACCACCTAATTGGATAAGTGGCCTTTTCTTTGGACTTTAGCTCATTCAACTCTGTCGCTTTGGGCCCTACTGATAGGCCTTCTATTTTTAAGTATCTCTTCTCTTGATTTCTTCGTCAATTCTCCATCCTAGTTTATTTTTAACCTTCCTTGACGTTTCTCTTCCTTGGTCTCCCACATTGTATCTTCTTTTTAAAATATTGCTGGTACTAAAATTCTCGCACAAGTCCACTTCCTCTCCTCTCTTCTTTGCCTCCTCCAGGCATTGCTTTCACTTCCATGACTTCAGTGATCACCTCCTTCTTGATGACTCACCCGTCAGTCTACAGCACTGACCCTCATCCTAAGCACTGCAACTATAGTTATAAGTTTCCATACCTGAATGTAAGACTCAATTTTTTTCACAAAAAACTAGTTATTCTGCTATATTTCTCTTCAAAAATAAAGCTAATAATAGCACCTGTGTTGTAGAATTGTTATGATTACAGAATGTGCCGTAAAACATAAACCCAGAAATCTCAGTGAATTCACCCAACAAAAGTGGATCTGTCACTCCCCTCAATTTCTAATGTTCTGTTCTTCTCTCTGCAGGGCTCATCTCAGACATCAGTCTCAACAAGCAGACAAAAATTTGAAAAGATAAAAGGGATGACTTCCGAACAGTTCTTGTTTTTAGTGCATCAGGCCTGCAATAGTACATAGTATATTACTTTGGCACATTCCTTTGGGCATATAAATTCAGTCACGTGGCTTAATTCCAAAAACACTGTGAAATATAATCCCGCTGAGTTTTGTGAACAGATAAACAGCCTCTGCCACTGATGTGAAATTTCAATTAATTAACACATGGCTACCACTTAGCCTAATACACAGTAATCTAAATGTGGCTTATTGTGCATTTATTCAGTTGGCTAACCTAGAATTCTCAAGAGTTATCCTTTATTCCTTACTATCCCATGTCCAACTTGCCATCAGATCATAAAATTCTGTCTTAAAATCATCTCTTAAATATAAATCTCTCTCTCCGTTTACATCGCCTTAGCTTAGTAGTTCTGAACACTGAGTTGACAACTAGAGCATAGGGATTGTTAAAAAAAAAAAAATGCTGATCTTAAGGTCCCAAGCCAGATCACTTAAATTCAATCTTTATACTATCTTAATTTTATTAAAGCTTCCTTTTTTTATTTCAGATTTATGTGAGAGTACAACCGATGAGGTTACAATGTTTGCATTTGTTAGGTAAAGACCTAGTTGTACTTGTGTCCCACACCCAGGATATGTGCCACATACCCTAACACTGTGCCCATTAGGTGGTAGCACACCAAACCCCACCCCATGGGGCAGCTAATGGTAAGGACTCCTGCCCTAATCCAACCTCCTCCTTGCCACATCTAGGAGGATGTCATTGAGGTGCTAATTTAATCATGACATTTTCTTGCTAAGAAATGGTGTTTGAACTTCTTTTATGTACAGCAAGATGTGCATGTCTAAACGAGTCAGCATGGTGACCCACTGGGGAAGTAAATGCATATTTTCTTACATGCTACTTTAATTTGATCATGGAGCAAGTTTTATTCTTTGTTTTCATTTATTTCAGATTAATGTGTGGATACACATGATTAGGTTACATTATTTGCACTGGTAAAGTCCCAATGGTTGTATTTCCTCCACCGAGGAGGTGTGGCCATATACCCATGCACTGTTCCCTTTGGGTAGGAACTTGTCCAATGCCCTCCTCCACTATTCCCTGCTTGAATTTCCTTGAGTTTTGCTCTCAAGTGAGCATGCAGTTGTTAATTTATTCGTTTCAATTTAGTATGGAGTACACGTGATGTTTGTTTTTCTATTCTTGTGATAGCTGAGAGTGTTCTAAACCTTTGAACTAAACCATTGCTCCCTATAAAACAATGCCTCCTAAATTTTATTTGTATCATGGACGCTTTTAAAAATCAGATCATAGCTATTAGTCCTTCTATCCCCAGAAAAATGCTTTTGCCCACATACCCAAATAACACACTCACACAAATGCCCAGACACATCCTCCCACACACACACTCATGATTTTGCATACAATTTAAAGGCATATCCCCAAAGTCCTGAATCTCATATTAAGAACCTTTGCTTTAAGAACAATTCTGAAAAGATCTACAGCAGTGGTTCTCAACCTTCCTAATGCCACGACCCTTTAATACAGTTCCTCATGTTGTGGTGACCCCCAACCATACAATTATTTTTGTTGCTACTTCATAACTGTAATTTTGCTGCTATTATCCTAAGACCGTGGGCAATATGTGTTTTCTGATGGTCTTAGGCGACCCCTGTAAAGGAATCGTTTGACCCCCAAAAGGGTCGCAACCCACAGGTTGAGAACCACTGATCTAGAGGAAGGAAAGCTGTTACTTTTTCAGGACATCAAGTAGCATTACCTTGGTGACTGCATTCCTGTTTAAAATCACTAAATAACATTCCTTTTTAGCTGCAACATAAACCTATTTCACCTGCTCACATTCTCAGAGTAAATGGAAACCAACTGGTGTATGTGACCGTGAGTAATTTACTTCCACTTTCCAAATCTGTTTTCTTATCTGATAAACATATAAACTGATAAAACATGGGGTAATAACTCAATGAAATATACTGACATTTAAAACAATCAATGCATATTAGCTGCCACTATTACTATTGTTTTCATTTATTCTATTAAAGATAGTATCATATGCTTCTAGTCTTGATGACATTTCTCATTTGCTATTTTCATTTCAAGAAAATAGTTAGAAAACCAACGGAGACCAAACAAGCCATATATAAACAAAACAATGTTTATAATTAAAAAGTCTAATTCACACCCTGACATCTATGCTGTATATTCATTCATCATCATTCTCCACCAATAAAATGCAAATGGAACATCCTTGTTTTGTTAAATGACTTACTCCAAGCATCAAAACCAAAGCCTGGTACCTATTAAATTATTAACAAACATTAATATCAAATATCAAATCATATTAAATACTCCTATAATAAACTCATGTACAGTACTTATGGGTTTTATGAAAACAATTATGTAGAACTTACAGAAGTTCTCACCCATAGCTTAATATATATAAAGTAAAATTGTTAGAATTGCCAGAAGGTATTGACAAATTCAAGTGGTAAATGTTTACACAGTTCTCTCAGTAATTTATAGAAGAATAAAAACAAGCCAAATATCATTAATGACTACAAGACCCCCAGAGTGATTTTCAGGTTTCAATGTCAGCCTATACTTAAAATACACAATTGGCTTATTCTTTACAGTGTTTAATTAGCATAGAGAAGGGAAGCAGAACAGGGAACAAATGAGTATCACACTCTCACATCAGCAGCATCCTGACACAGCTCCTGATGCAGCGCACCATTGCACTGGTACATTCGGGACATGACAAGAAACTGGCCTGAGTGTCAATCACAGTAGAACACAGAAAATTTAGGCCAGGATCCCCTGGTTTAAATCATGCGCTAGCACCAGGAGGAGAAAATGCTATATCCAATTTTTTAGGGCTATAGAATGCCATAAATTACACAGTGAATAATCCCAAGTATATTTAGGCACATCTTTGGGCCAAACGGAGCAATCCCAGCAAGATTGTTCTTGATCTCCAGTCTTTCACTTGATGTTGTATATATGTGTCAGAGCATCACAGCTCTCCCCTTAACCCTTCCCTCTAAATGGCAACAAACTTTGTCTATAGAATGTATTTAGAATTCTATTGTCAAAAGGTAGACAATGCACTCTTACCAAACATGCTTAACATTTCTAAAAATTCACATTTTAAGCTCCAAAAAACATTTTCAAAAGCAGTATTCCACGGGCTATTTCTTGTTCATAGTGCACCTAATTTAGAAAACAGTAACCAGAAAGCAATTTTTAAAGTTCTTACTGAAAAATCTAAAAACCAACAGCTAAGTCATAGGTCCCAAATGAAATCATAATAAAATTTATAAAATGCTTCAAACTGATTATTTTTAAATGTGCTATATTAAAAAAACCTAAAAGGCTGGACACTGTGGTTCAGGCCTGTAATCCACCCACTCTTGGAGGCTGAGGCAGGTGGATTGCCTGAACTGAGGTGTTTGAGACCAGAGCGAGACCCCATCTCTAAAAACAGTCAGCGTTGTGGCAGGCACTCGCAGGCCCAGCTACTTGGGAGGCTGAGGCAAGAGAATCACTTGAGCCCAAGAGTTTGAGGTTGCTGTGAGCTGTGATACCATGGCATACTACCCAAGGTGACAAAGTGAGACTCTGTCTCAAAAAAAAAAAAAAAAAAAAAAAAAATCCTGAAGTTTATATCTAAAGTAGTAAAGAAAACTTATACATTTAAATTATGTTTAAAAATAAGAAAAGCTAATATTCGGCAAGTATTTTATTTCTATGTAATTAGTCTCCCCATGCATTATACCAGGGAACTTGTTCTGCTGCTACCAGAACTTTGGTCTTCCATGTTAAGTGATAAGGTCAGCGATTCTTCCTAACAGTAGATGTGTTGAATTCAACAAAGCCACTGTACCTTCATCTCCCCTGGATTAAGATATGATTCCCTCCCTTACTTATCCCAATTACTATAAAACTTGTGGGGAGCACAAAATTTATATTTACATGCAAACCTAAAAAATAATTATTAAAGCATATATGTAACTTCTACATGCTTTAATAATATAGACCTAGAAATACTTCCAAAATGAGGACTAAATGAGAAAAAATGTGTAAAAAAATAGAATTTCGTGGATTGCCTTTAGATAACAAATGAAAGCATATAGAATTTGCCCTGGCCCAACAAGAGGTCTGACTTTGCTCCAAGCTTCTGGAAAGCAATCTATATACCATGACTGATAGAAGTGTTATCATTTAGGGGCAGGGATGGCCACACAGATATTAGAGTAGAGTAGGCCACATCTAATAGCCTTATGGCATAGACTGACCATGCCAGAAAATCTAACTATGGGATTTAGGGTGGAGGCTTTGGGTCATGTATGGTCAGTCAGCCTGAAAGTGGAAATCAATCACCTAGGCAAGCAATCAATCAATCATATCTACATTCCAAGGCCTAGATAAGCTTTCCCGGATGGCGATACTCCACACGTGTTGACACATTTCTATGTCAGGAGATGAACACACCCAGAAAACAATGGAAACTTCACGTTTGGAACTCTCATTGACTCACCTCCATGCCTCTGTCTTTGGATCTGTACCCTTTCCCTGTAATTATAATACCTTTCAGCGAGTTCATGAGTCCTGCTAGTGAATTAATAAACATAAGCCTGGTTCAGGGAAATCCCTCAAATTTGCAATCGGCATCAGAACTGAGGGTGGTCTTATGTGGACTCTTCCCTCTAAATTTTAGTTGGACCCTAACTCCTTACAATTCATGTCAGAAGTTAGGACAGACTTGACAGTCTTGAAGACTGTGCCCTCAATCATTGCAGTTTAGCTAACTCTCTATAGGAAGTAAAAAAGATAATACTTCAGATCAAATGTTAAGTGAGAGGGACAGTGGGACAAAAAGAGCTGACAAGCTAATTTCACTATTTTTGGCAGTACATAATCAAGAGACAATAATACCTATCTTAGTTCAGACTATTAATAACAAAAATATCATGGGCTGGGTGTCTTGAATACTAAATATCTTTCTCTCACAGGAAAGATGTATGCCAGGAAGTCCAAGATCAAAGCACGGGAAGATCCAGTGTCTGTTAAGAGGCCACTTTCTGGCTCATAGACAGGCAACGTCTCACTATGCCCTTGCATGGCAAAAGGGTGAGTGAGCTCTCTAGAGTCCCTCCTGTAAGGACACTATTTCCATTCCCAAGGTCCTCATTCTCATAACCATCTCACAAGGTCTCACCTCCTAAAATCATCATTTGGAGAGTTAGGATTTCAACATGAATTTAGAGAACGTACAAATATTCAGTCCATAACTTACCTTCTCCAGAGAGTGAAAGCAGTATCACAGAATTACAAATCCTGATTTAAACACATAGATAAGGAGATGATTGATAGATAAGATAGACAACATAGATAGACAGATTGATTGATTCTCGCTGCCACTGGTGGGGACCTGAGACCGGCCTGGTCCCTGGCCCCCTGGCTTATCTAGGTTCCAGACTCAGAAAGCTATGCTGTTATCTCACTCAGGAACAATTGCTCTTAGGTGCCCCAGGGCTATCTACTTTAACTGCAGAGACAGAGAGATAGATAGCCTTTGAGGGAGAAGCAGTCTTCTTAGAAGAATAAGCAAGCCTTTAGCAGAGAGACGCCGTGCTGGCGTTCTGCAGGCAGGAGAAGCCACAGAGTCAGAGTGAGTGGTCGGAGATGGAATGTACGTATGCTCCGACTGCCTTCTCCTGCAGCCTAATAGAGAGCTGATCTCCTGACTTCACTAATGCTTTTGTCTAGTGAGCTCTCGTGCTTGCTAAGAGAGCTAAATCCCTCCCCATGCCCTTTTCACCAAGGTGGTCCATTATCAAGCTATTCAGGTGTTTCTTATAACTCTGACTCCTCCTAGCCATAGGCTATATGGGCTGCTACGATAGATATTAATAGATAGATAGATAGATAGATAGATAGATGGATGATGGATAGATTGATAGTTGATAAATGGATAGATAGATAGATGGAGATAGAGAAAATAGAAGAAAGCAAATAAAATAGTACATAAACTATCATTCTTATATAAACCTCCATATTTCTGGAGGAATAAAACTGACATAAGTACATATGTCATATTTTACGAGAAATGAATTAGGAAAAGCATGAAAAATAGAAGAAGTTTATTGATTGCCTTTAGACATTAAATCAGAGGGTGCAGTAAAATTTTAACCTTGGCCCACAAGAGCTCTGGTTTTAGCCTCGGCTTCTGGGAGCCAAACTATGTTATACTTGATAAGTGTTTATACAGACATTTATATGTAGAGCTAATATGTTTTCAAGTACACATGAAATATTTAAGTGAGCCAATATGTAATCATCAGCCTATGTAAGCTATAAGGAAAGCCTCCATAGAATAAACCCCAAGGAATGGAAATAATACAAATAAAATTCTCTATTCATAATATAGTAGGCCTGTAGGCAAATAATAAGAACTTTTAAAGACCTCTCCACCTAGAAATCTAAACACACACACACACACACACACATACCCCTATAATTCTTCGATAAAAGGAGAAATACAAACTAAAATCAGGAATTTATTGAAAATAACAATAAGAAAATTAATACATACATACATACATTTATGTATGTATTTATTACATAATTTATATTTATGTATTTATTATGTATTATTATGTATTTATTATGAATTTAGTAACAGCTAAAATTGATGACAGAAATTTTCTAACATTTAATATCTATTTTAACAAAAATTCAAAAGTGTATTAAATAATAAACTCAGAAAGCTAGTTTAAAAAATAGCAAGGTAAAAGCTAATAAAATATGTAAATCATTGGCTTTATGGAATGAGTAAATCATCAATTCAAAAACCTAAAAAATTTTACTTCAACATATAACTGCAGGGGAATTTCACTTATCAATATTGATGCAATAAAAGCTTAAATAAAACTGTTGAAAAGAATCCAAAAGCATGTTAAAAATTAATACATCATGAAGTATAATTCAGTCACAGAGTCAAAGGCATTTATATTAGGAAATGTACTGCTGATCCCTAACATTAACATAGCTAATGAGAAAACTCCTATTACATCTCTATAGGTATCAAAAACAAGGGAGTTAGCAAGATTCAACACCTACCCATGTTTTTAAAAACTCAGTAAAATAGGATATGTAATGTCTAGCTCAAAATTCAGTGATCTTTCATAATGGAGAAACACTTAGAGACTTTCACACTAAAGCTAAAACCAAGAAGAGAAGGCCCAAACGGTTCCCAATTTATAATGGTCTGACTTAGTATTTTTTAAATTCGCTGTGATATAAAAGCAACATGCATTCCACAGAAACCCTATGTCAAGTGCCCACATGACCATTCTGTTTTTCACTTCCAGTAAAGGCATACCTCGTTCACTGTGCTTTACTTTACTGCACTTGGCAAACACGGGTGTTTTTAAACATTAAAGCTTGGTGGCAACCCTGTGTCAAGCAAGTCTATCAGTGCAACTTTTCCCAAAAAATGTGCTTACTTCACTGTGTCAGCATTTTTTCAGCAATTAAGTATTTTTTTGTTGTTGTTTTACTCTCCTGTTGAACCAATTTTTCTTTTTTATTTTCTTTATTGTTGGGGATTCCTTGAGGGTAAAAGAAACCAGGTTACACTGATTGCATTTGTTAGGTAAAGTCCCTCTTACAACTGTGCCTTGACCCCAAAAGGTGTGTCACACACCAATATTCTACCCCTCACTTCCCTCCCTCTGCTCTTCCTTTCCCTCACCCCCTCCCTCCTTCTCTCTTTTTGCTCTCCCCTTCCCCCACCCCCCCATTAATTGTCATTAATTGTCCTCATATCAAAATTGAATACATAGGATTCATACTTCTCCATTTAATTAAGGTTTCTACTTTTTTTTTTTTTTTTTTAAGACAGAGTCTCACTATGTCACCTGTGATAGAGTGCCATGGCCTCACACCTCATAGCAACCTCAAACTCTTGGGCTTAAGTGATTCTCTTGCCTCAGCCTCCCAAGTATCTGGGACTATAGGAGCCCTCCACAATGTCCAGCTATTTTTTGGTTGTAGCTGTCATTGTTGTTTAGCAGGCCCGGGCTGGATTCGAACCCACCAGCCTCTGGTGTATGTGGCTAGTGCACTAGCTGCTAAGCTTCAGACACCAAGCCTGGTCTCTACTTTTTTAAAAACAATGCTGTTACATACTTAATAGACTAAAGTATAAACATAACTTTAATATGCACTGGGAAAACAAAAAATGTGTGTATCTCATTTCATTGTCATATTCACAATAAAGGCTTCTTTTGGAAGCACAGACTAGACCTGAGCTCACTAAACACCAACAGTGACAAAGCCTTGATCTTGGACTTCCTGGCATAAAAACAGCCCAGTTTCTTCAAAAGCAACCAAAAAAGAAAAAATAAAAATAAAACCCCACAGGCAAGAACAAGATGGAGAGAGGAATCCTATAGATGCAGAGGTGGAAACACGTGCTAATGAGCATTATGTAGCCATTCTGCAGGATACAGGACACACATATGTTGACACTTCATGCTGCATATCATGAACATACACAATTTTTATTTTTCAATTAACAAGTAAAGTAGGAAGTAAGGTCCCCACCAAAGCAAAACCAAACAAGAGAGAGACAGAGAAAGAGAGAGAGAAACTTATGAGACTTGTTAACCAATTGCCATGTATGATGGTTCTGTAGGTCCTAAGTCATATAAACCATATAAATGAGATAAAATTTTGAATACCAGATATTTTATTATACTATTCATTTTTGGAACAACAAGTATGATGTGGAGTTTTTATATGATAAAATTGAAGTTCTATTTTAAAGTATTTTATTAGAGCTTATATTGAAATATTAACAATATTCGAAGTGTGTCGATATAATGTCTAGAATTTTGTACAAATAATCTGTAAGAGAGGAGCCTGGAAGTTGGCTGGGAAGTTGATAACTGGGCCGGATAAAAGGAAATCCATTATACACACTGGTCTCCCTACTATTGCACATGAATACTTTATAAATTCCCTAATATATATAGATACAAAAATAAAAAAGGAAACCTAGGGGATAACACGATTTACCTTCCAAGTTCGTGAAATGAATGTGAGGAATTTGTAGTTTCTTCAGTGTGATTAAATAGCCCTTTTCCCCAAATCTCCACTCCAATTGTCCTATCCTCTCTGGAAAATAAGAAGCTAATTGGGATTATATAAGAGTTAGCAAGGGTGGGGGAGCATTGTCAAAGAAGAAAAGCCAAAACAATTCTAAGAACTAAAGTTTAACATTGTCACAGACCCCTGTTTTATACCAGCTACCTCAACACTTTCTCTCTTTCACTCATTTTCCTATTTATGTGTCCCTGTCTTTCCATCAACACCCCATTAAAGCCAACACCTGTAGGCACATTTTCTCTGCTCACTTTAGTGTGCCCTTAACCCTCTCTGTCCCAAACCTCCTTCTGAAGACAATGTGAAAGCTTAAATTGTAATTGAATAATTATATTCTCAATAATTTTAAACCTCTACATGGCATCAATGTGTTTTATTTATGCATCTTATAATAGAGGGCTTTCAATGCACCCCTCCTGAAGAAATATTAGCAGACTTTTAAGAAATGAAAGAAACAAAATCAGAATAACCACCTTGATATTTTTCAAAGGGTGGAAAAATAGATAAGTTTATATCTTAAATAACAGTATCATGCTTGTAAAAGCATCACACATTTTGGTGATTTAGAAGCTGAAGAGCATTAGTCATCTCTCTATAGGGCTGCTGAAGCTGAAATGCTCAGGGCAGTACCAGCTGCAGTCACTTGCTTGTGGCACTGGGGACGCGCTCTCTGAAGTTTCACATGGGAGCTGCTCAAAGGTCAAGTTGAGTTGACTACGCGTTCTGCTCTCCTGTCCTTTGCTGTGAAGACAAGTATATCAGAACAAAGGAGAGAGATAGATGTTTTTTTTTAATGTACTCTAACAAACTCAAAACAGTATTCCAGACTTATTTTACTCACTTTGCTTATAAAACTTTTACAAGCATTTGTCCTCTTTGGGGGAGTGGGGGAATCTAAAATTTACTCTTTGTCAAAGCTCCAGACTTTACTTTTTTAAGCCTGTATACTATGTATTTTTTCTTCCTACTGGCATAGATCATATTTCTCTTACTGAAGGAAAAATTATGAGAAGAAAGAGAAAAGAGCTGTGGGGTGTCCATCTCTCCTGCTACTCACTCTTTCTCATATAATGATTCATGCCCAGGGTGCAGAAAGCCCTGTGTTTTTATTCATGCAGATTTTTATACTTAGGAAGGGACAAAAACATCCCTATTCTTATATTTATCAAACTACAGGTACTTTGGTCACCGGGTTGTCTTGAATGTGGTTTTCAAAAGACTACCTAGCCTTACAGATTATAGCATTTCTGTCCGTCCTAAAGGAACAGGTAACAACATTTACCTGACACCAGCCGTTCCCAGACATTTGGATTTTACTATGGCTTCTACTTTAAATGTTTAACAGATGGTAAAGCATAAAATGTCAGAAAGTATCCCCATGACCCAGCTGCAACAGGTGTTAACCCTGTAGATACTTAATTTTGATGAGGTCTGGGGCCCTTAAGGAAGGGGATTGAATGGCCAGAGTAGGTGCGAGCACAGGCAGTTGGGGCACAATTATTTAATAATAGTTATCTAAGAATAGGTATTTAATAATAGAATTATATAACAGAATTATTTCAATATTTATACAGCCTGTACAGCTGTAACATCTTAGTGTTTACAAGTTCTGGAATTTACTAATGAGCAAAATGTTTTTAAATAGAGACAACAACATATAGTATCCACTTTTGTAGTAATGTTAAAAACATAAGCACGGCCTATTGTCACCTTCATTTCATAAAAAGAGAATTTAAAACCACATAAGCAGATAGGATATAACCTTGGGATTAAAAGGCAATTTTTTTAATTTTAATTTTTATTTTTACATATACATGTGTTAATTGGGTTTTCTTTTTTTGTCTTCACAAAATTAAAAATACTTAAAATTTAATAACAATAACAATGTTTAAGATAAGGATTAGAAACAAAAACCTTGTAAAGAACGAACAAATATAAATACATTCAGAAAAGGAATCAGACGATTGCTTTAAGGCAATTCTTTAATGGAATGGGTTTACCTTTATAAAAAACTCACATTTATTTTATTTTTTGTAATTTCTCTACTGACTTGAGAACCTTTACTCACTAACTTGCTCCTGTCCATGGAGAAATCTTCACCTCATATTTTTTTTAAGTGCCAGTTTAAAGTGAAGAAGCATCTTACCCTAGAGGACAATATACGAACAGAGAATTTCAGCAGGTCAATAACCAGAAGATGAATTAGTTTCATCACAAGGATATTAAACATTGAGCCTTGTTTGTTGAAGAAATGCCAAGTATGGCCTAACTTCCATTTGCTTTTGTGCTCACAGATCTAGTGTCAAATTAAGAATTTCTAGCCCTATTCATCTCAACCAAAACATGTTTATCCTTTTGTCTTGTTGCTGATTCTTTGTAATACATAATCATGTTTTTCTTGGTACAACTACGAAACTACTAGCCCTTACAGAAACTATATTTCAGCACACAAATGAATTCATGTAGTACAAAATTAATTGTTTTACTATGGAAAGTATATACATTATAAACTGATGTTCTTCAAAATGGATTTTTTGGGGGGAGGGAGGGAATATTTTCTCTTCACCTAGCCAGACAATTTTATTCCACTGTATAAACATTTTCAAAAGCAAAAAAGAAAGAAAGAAAGAAAGAAAGAAATCCTAAAAGTTTTCACATATTTAATATTTAAAAGCAGTTTCTTGAGTTTCTTGATATTCAAACCCAAGTCAATTTTTCTAGTAAGATTTTCTCAACATTCTAAACCCAACTAAAAGATCATTTTTACATTAACTAATTTGAAATTATAAAAACATTTGTGAGAAGAAGCATAGAATTCTCATTCATAATGAGAACTGAATACACACAATTAAAGAAAGTTAATTTCATATGATTCCCCACAATTAGGTGCATGATGGCTAATCTCATATTGCATATTAGAAACACATGCTCTCGCTTCTTTCTAAATTGAGACTCAGATTTTTTCCCTTTCTGTAACTAAAGCTGTGCTCAACCAGAAAAACTAAACTACTTTTCCCCCGTTGTCCAAGTTGGTATTCTAATGCACGATGTCCAGAACATACTTGGGTACCTTCTGCATCCTAATTAGTTCAGAAATGCTTGGTTCTGAATCACTACTCATTACCATTTCTACTCTTCCCCCGCTCTCTTGTTCTTAAAGGAAACTTTGGACAAAAATGTCCCAAAGGGAACTGTGATAATTCTCTTAACTTTTGGTGCCATTAGCAAAGATTCCGGAACAAATCTCCTAATCTAACAACTGCATCATTCAGGAGGGTGATTCCTGGCTAGCTTAGTCATCCCATAACTGTTACTCTTTTCCATGGTTTACATACTTCATCCGCATAGATATGCAGAGGCTGCCTCCTTCCTCTTCTGCTTTAACTTGAAGGCCTCAATCACATAAATACAATTTTATCTGTCAATTAAAAATTTTTTTAAAAGAACTGAATGACAGTTCTTTTGGATTAGACATATTCCCATACGCTTTTTCTAAAATTTCGTAGCAACTACACAAGGGCTGTTGTTATATACCCGCAAACTAAACAAAAAGATGAGGATAGATTTTGATCATGGTCTCTATCTCCAATCTCTAATTTAAATGGATGTCTTCCTAGCATATTTTCCAGAACTATATCTTACCTGGACAGCCATCTGTTTTGCTTGGGGTGGGGATGGAATATCAATATCTTTCCTATTAACCACATCCAGAACCTGACTTGGCAATATTTTACTCCACCTCCATAGTCAATCTTCTCTCAAAAGTGTTTCTGATGAAATTCAAATATTTTTGTCTCTTATCTTCATAATTTCACAGCTTCACTCATGGGACTTCTTAGGTTCATAACTATAATTCTCAATATCTTTCTCAAAGATCACTCTGCTTATAAATGAACAAGCTTGAATCTTTCACAGATTACTTTGACATATTTCTTTTCTTTTTAGTACCCTTTCTTCAGTCTGATTCAAACAAATAAAGGCTCTTTTGTTTGGAACATCTACATTGGATTAAGCATTCATTTTAGAGGGTTTTTTAAATAACTAGTAGCGTGTCCAGATATAAGCCATGCTTGTTGAGGTCATGTTCTCTGTAAGTGGCTGGTTACCTGGTGTGCCCATTCCAGATTACAGGATATTGCCTTCAACAATCTGCTAAGGGTCTCACAGCCCATATATCTAATCAAAGTGATGTGTTAAAGGATTCATAAATTAGATTGCTTTATAAAAGCACCAAAAGTTTTGTTGTTGCTTCTGTTAGGACATGACTGAATCCATAAATGGAATAAGAGCAGGAGCTATGTAAAGCTTACTGTGAAGTTAATCTGATTATAATCTGCAGAGTAGGACATATTAGCACATACATACATGCACACACATATAAACACACTGTGTATACATGTACTAGGTTTAGTAGAGAAAACCACTAAGTGAGTTTTAGAACTAGATGATGTTTGCACTGAATAAACACAATGTGATATATACTTGGATTTGCAAATTTGATTTTTCAAAAAGGCCAATGGGTGGAGATGGGGATTGAGAAGGGGTTGCAAGAGAAGGAAATCCTCAGCCACTTTGTTTTCTTAATTGTTCCTGCCAGTTTTAGACTACTACCATTTGAACATCTTACTACTAAAATGAGATATAATGTTGCAAAATGCTAAACATGCCACATAAAAACAATCCCTTAAGGAGAGTTGTATATTATTTCACTCCTTAAAAGATAATATAGGCTTCTAACAAAAATGGTAGCAGTAGATAGGCAAATTTCCTTTTGTGTCAACCAGTCATTAACAAGCTGGTTGTTAATTTTTTTTTTTTTTTTTTTGAAACAGAGTTTTATGTAGGTCTCAGTAGAGTACTGTAGCATCACAGCTCACAGCAACCTCAAACTCTTGTGCTTAAGTGATTCTCTTGCCTCAGCCTCCCAAGTAGCTGGAACTACAGGCACCCACCACAACACCTGGCTATTTTTTTTTTTTTTTTTTTTTTTTTTTTTGTAGTTGTCATTGTTGTTTAGCAGGCCCTATCTGGATTTGAGCATGCCAGCCCCAGTGCATGTGGCCAACACCCTAACCACCCTAACCACTGAGCTGTGGACGCCAAGCCTGGTTGTTAATTTTTTGTATTCACAAATTAAGATTTTAGGGTGTTTGTTTTGAGGAGTTAGTCTAAAAAGGCCTGGAAAGAATGTATTTATAGTCAATGACACAGACCAGATAGTCACGTGGACCACTCAAGCAGTCTGGTCTCCATGACCTTGGTGCCATTTTCAATACATTCCATGTGACGGAATGGTACTGTTTCAGTATGAAGGGATGAAACTTAATGTCCTTTTTCTCATTAATGCTTATAACAGAAAGCTGCATTTTTCAGCTTTACTACTTTAACCCCCATCAAAGAAATACCTATCCATGGAATCCCTTTTAATGCTATGGAGAACAGGTCATGGGATGAACATTTGTGTTTCTTATAAAAGATGACAATTAAATATATTGTCTATTTAGATGTTCATCTTTCCTACTGCAAGTATCAAGGGAAAATCAGAATTTACAAATTTAGGCTTATAAAAGTTCATCTCTCCTGAAAACTTGGCAGTGGTGTCTTCCTGTTCTTTTTTCTTTCTATCTTCACCCTCTCCCACTGTTTTTGCAATGACTAGAAAACTCAAATATAAATTTATTTTGGGGAAAAATACAACAACTACAGGAGCCTAGGCATTTGGTAAATTTGCATTTCCCAGCAGCTACATAGTTTGAAATTTTTACCACTCATATACATCTTTTACTGTAGCACCCTCAAGTTCTTTTCAGACAAGAAAAGCATCATTTGTAAACCAACATATGCTTAATAAACAAACCATCTGCAATGATCATAAACATTTTCTTATTCCTGCAGCAAGAATTTCACAGCTTCGTTCTTTGTGATTTTTACCTTCATAATCATAATTCCCATGATCCTTTTACCAATTACTTGCACTCTGCCCAAACCATTTCAGATACTCCCGCCACTCCTCCCTTGGATGTGCGGCCTTTCCAGCTAATAGTGCATATCAGAGACTGCCTCGGAGAATCACTCTCTGGTTAGTAGAGCTGCCTTGACAGCTCACACAAAACTGGAAGTGCCTGGGAATTTACATCCCTCTGGAGTGGCCCTCAGCCAATGACTAATTAAAGCCTAGCTCCTTTGCTTCCAGTTGGGATAGACTGTGATATATAATTTACACTCCAGAGCATCCTGCTCCAGCAGGCTGGGGCTCAGGTAAAAGTGAGGCTTAGACTTCACCTGAGATCATCACACATTTGCTTGGCTTCTCTTTTATCCTACTTTCCTCATTCCCTCACTGTTTCACTCTTAGGAACACCGCCTTAGCAAACTTCTCTTGAAGTCTGCTTCCAGTGAGCTTGCCCCAAGATACCATTTGTTGAGTTTGAATCTATACACACACACATACATAATCTCATAACACTGAATGTGAGCAGGAATATTAATTAATTATGTAAGTTAATTAGAGCATAGAAACATTTGGTATAGAACTACACAACTGACTCAGTATTAGGCTACTTAATTACAAGTCATTATTGGAAAAAAGAAAACATCTTGAAGATATTATTAATAAAGACTCAGTACCTACAGAAGGACTAGGGCAGACAGGAGGCTTTGAAGTCCAATAAATCTTAATTTGAATCCTGTCTATACTATTCATTTGGTGTTGAACTAGTCGGGGTCAACTTGAGAAACAGAACCAACAGGATGTGTGTGTGTGTGTGTGTGTGTGTGTGTCCCTTTAGAATATAGGGAAATGATGTCCTCATGGTAGTAGATAAGATCTCAGCAAAGACCACAACTGCCAGACTTTTACTAATGAATCCTTAGTAAGCAAAAGAATTAAGCTGTAAGACACCAATTTAGCAACAAAAAAGGAGTAGAGTGAAAGAGAGTAAATGAAAGATGAGTGAAATTCAACCTTCACCTGTTGATTCCAACATTTGTGCTATATCCATGAGCACAGAGCTTCAAATATATTTCATTAGTATAGTATATAGTATAGCCTATCTAGTATGCAGTCTCAAATACAAGAAGGCCCATTCTAGCCAGAAGACATAAAAGAATACAAAGTATATAAAGATTATTAATACTAATATTTAAATGATTAGAAAACTTAGTGTATTCATGAAATAGGACAAGGATATAATGCTATTTTAAGAAAGGAGCTATTGGATAAAGGGAAAGAATCCTTGGATATTAAAGGTAACATGAAAAATATAATTATGAGAAAACAATACTGAGGACATGTCACAGAAAACATAAAGGAAAAGAAAGAGAAAATAGGTAAGAAAGGATATAGAAATTAGGGAATCAATTCAGGAAGACAAATACCATATTTAGATTTATAGAAAAATAAATAAATGGGAGAAGAAATTATTTTTAAAAATTAAAGAAAATTCCCTGGAGCATAAATATGTAATTTTCCTAGTTGAAAAATTCCACTAAGTACCCTGTATCATGAATGAATAAAAGAGTCACATAAACCACAGTGTAGTACAAGTTTAAAGCACAATTAAGCATAAAAGAATCCTGGTTTTCAGATAGAAGGATACACACAAAGGATCCAGGGTTAGAATGATTAAATTTATCAACCAAAATACTGGAAGCTAAAAGACAATAGACAATACAGGGAAGCCTTACACATTTCCAGGAGAAACCTAGAATCTATGTAACTAAATATCAATTACATGAGAGGGTAGAATGGAGACATATTCAGGCATTCTCAAATGATTTCTCTCATGTGCTTTTACTTAGAGAGTAACTAAAGAATTGCTCCAGCAAAAACAAAGGGCAGAAATAAGAAACAGGAAGACATGGACTCCAAAATGGCTTCGCATCCACCACAGCAGTGAGGCAAAAGAAACTTGAAGGATCATGGTACAGAGAAGTCTCAAGATGACAGTTGTGCGATAGAGCTTTGGAAGAACTAGTTCAGATTACAGCAAGAGGCTGGAGGTTTCTGAGTGGATGCTGCCCAGAATCAAATTTGTTACCATAAAATAATCTATGTGACTGCTATGTACACACAAAGAGATAGAGGGCAGGAATAGAAGTAGGGGATGACTGCAGTTTTCCAGGGTATTGATGATGATGGCTTGCACCAGGATGCTTTTGAAAAGGACCTGACTCAAGATGTGTTGCTAAAATAAAACTGACAACATATGCTGGGGGATTAGATGATAAGCGAGGAAAAACAGGGGCACTACCAGCACCTTGGTTTCTAGCCTGAGCACATGGGAGAATGAGGATGCCCTTACTCAGATGAGGATGGATTGCAAGTATGGATGTTAAGGGATGGAGAAAATCCAGATATATGTTTTAGATGTGTAATTTCTGGGGTTGATATTAGAACTACAAGTAGAAATAGCAAGTTGAAGTCATATAAATGAGTCTGGAGTTCAAGAGAAAGGATACAAATCTGTAATAAAAGCTGAGGGACTTGGTGAGGACATGGGTGAAGATAAAGAGCCCCAGGACTGATCCCAAGGCAGCTCAACATTGCCAGGGTGAGAAGAAGAGGTCAGTAAGGAAAGAGGAAAATCAGAGGAGCTTGGTCCAAGAAATCAAAGGGAAAAATGGGGTGGGGAGGAGAATAAAGAGAGAACTATAATGAAAAATCAAATAAGAAGACTAAGATTAACTTTAGATTCATCAACATGGTGATCATTTTGGGTCAGTTTTAGTAAAGTGAGGAGGATAAGAGCTTAAAGTAGGCTAATGAGGAAATAGAGATGAGGAAGGGTGGACAGTAAATAAGAGCCTTATTATAGAGAGTTTGCCAGAAAAGAAGCAGAAATAGAAGAGGTAACTGAAGAGGGACACATGGTCCAAGGATTTCCTTTTTAAAAATGATTTTAAAAATCGATATGATGTTTATATCCTAAAGAGAGTAATCTAGTAGACAGAAAAGAAAGACAAATCATGTTGCCCGGAGATTGAAGAAGGAGGGTCCTTGAGCAGGTGAAAGAGATGGATTGACTGGACTGAGACAAGCTCTGACAAGTTCTAGCACCACCTCTAGTGGAAAGACAGGTAGGGACAAGGGGAAAAAATGAGAGCTTGAGAGCTTGAGGAACTTGTTTTCTGATTCCTCCAACAGCATTACTGAAGTGAAAAGTGAGGTCATTAGCTGACTGTGAGAAGTTGGGGAGGAAACTTAGAATTTGAGGAGGGAGAACGTATGAAACAACTACTTAGGGAGTAAGAGAGTGAATGCACTTTTTTGAGAAAGGGCTGCCAGGCGCTGCTAAGGGCTGTCTCAAGATGTGGGTGGTCATCAACTTAAAGTAAGACCGGTCCATCAGTTGTGTATGTTTCTCCAGCCAGGTTCAGCTGCCCCATTATAGGCCTATGGAGAGGTCTCCACTACACTCCACTCCACTACACTCCACCTATGGAGAGGTCAGTGGAGAGTTGGATTTCACAGAACCTGGAATCTTGCAGGAGAGTACAACAGAAAGGATCAAGGGAGTTAAAGATGCACAAAAGGGATGCTTCTAATGATGAGCCATAACGTCTAGCCTGGGCTGAGAAGAGAACTGGGACCATGTAGTGGATGATATATGATGAAAAATCGACAGGATAAGTTACAGAGTAGGGGGAGTGGAGGATCCAGAGGGGTGAGTGGCAAACATGTGACACACACTCGAAGCATGGTGCCATCACTGTTAATGAGGAGGTCTTCTAGGATGTGATCATAGGACTAAGTGAATGTGGCATCAGACACTAGTGTCAAAGGACTGGATGGCTTATCTCTACGTGAATGTTGAAATATCCACCAATGGTATGGAAGTAATAAGCCAGATGCTAATATCTTCACATATTTGTTAGATTCTTAAATATAATTATGGCAGGAAAACACTTTTCCTGGCACACATGCTATTTAGTGCCCTCTATAATGGGTGTTGTTAGCATCAGTTTAAAACCTCTGATTATCTAAAGAATAAGTTCAAGCCATAATGTCATGTATTAGCTAGACAGGCTTGGTCTCAGCACTGATGAGGCACAAGGAGGCCACAGAAGCCACTTGGAGGCTAATGCCAAGCTACTTCTGTGCCATTGAAGGAGGCTGGCCTTCTATCCCTTAGCAAGTGACAGAAGTATGTCTTGTGAACATAGTAACAAAACACCAAGTAATCAAGATAAATAAATTTTAATGCAATTTTTTTTTTTTTTAGAGACAGGGTCTTACTTTGTTGCCCTGGGTAGAGTTCTATGGTGTCACAACTCATAGCAACCTCAAACTCTTGGGCTTAAGTGATTCTCTTGCCCCAACCTCCCAAGTAGCTGGGACTACAGGTGCCCACCACGATGCCCAGCTATTTCGTTGCTGTTGTTTAGCAAGCCCGGGCCTCCGGGTTCAAACCCACCAGCCCTGTGCATATGGCCAGCGCCTCAACCACTGAGCCACAGGCGCTGCCCTTAATGCAATAATTTTTAAACATCAAAATAATTTCAAATTATCCATGATGAACAAAAGAACAAAATTCTAAATAAAGACAGAATCAGGATTATTTATTCTTCCTTTGTCCTCAGGCTCCATATGGCTCAGCAAGGCCCCCACTAATACTACTTACTCCATGGGCTACGATGGGGAGTAAATGAACTGTAACACTTCCAGCCATACAAATGCACCAGGCACTGTTGTAGACACTTGAGATATGTCAGTAAAACAAAAGACAAAATTAACTGGTAGAGATAACTTTCTAGAAAGGGGAGACAGGCAATAAATAAAAGCCAGAATAAATAGATTGATTGTGATTTATATTAGAAGGTGATAGTTCCTAAGAACAATGAAAAATAGAGCAAAATGAAAGACATTGGGAATCTTGGTGGGTAAGGGAGGGGGGTTAAAATTTTAAATGGGCTGGTGAGAGCATACCTCACTGGGAAGGTAACATTAAAAGGAATTGAGGAAGTGAGCCACACATATGTGGGAAGACCATTGCAGGGAGGACAAAACCTCTAATAGATAATATGTTGGCATATTCAAGAAATAATAAGAATGTCACTTGACTGTCATGGACAGCAAGAATGAGCATAGCAGGAGACAAAAGCAAAGAAGTAATGGGGAGGAGACATGAGAAATAGATCATGCAGGACCTTGTAAATCATTATAAAAACTTTGGCTACTACGTTTGAGAAGAGGATCCCTCTAGCTGCTGTGTTTGGAGTGGTGGCAAGTGCAGGTGCTGAGAAATACTCCTAGTCTGGACCTATTTTGGGGGCACAGCTAAGATGTTTCCTGAGCAATTGTTGAGTCTAAAGGACAAGTATTGTGAATTACCCCTAAAGTTTTCCATATGAATAAGTAGAAGAATGAAATTACAGTCAACTGAGAGAAGGAAGGCTGAATATGGAACAGGCTAAGGGTTACATCAGGAAGTCAGTTTTGAATATATTAAGTTTGAGACATTTACTTGATATCCAAGTGGAGATATCAAATAGTCATTTGTCCTGAGTTCAGACTGATTTTAATTTTAATGGGAGTCAACCAGATATGTGTGGGTAAGTTTTATGTCATGAGACAGATGATGTCATCACAAAGTAAATGTAGACCAAGAATAGAACAAGGGGTCTGGGAGTACTTGAGAATTAAAAATCAAAATGTCTCAAGTTAAAAGGAATATAAATACCAAGTATTCTGGAGGATACAGAACAACTGGAGGTATCTTAAATTGTTGATGGGAGTGTAAATTGGGATAGCCACTTTGGAAAAATGTTAGATAGCACTATTAAGCCTAAACATGTGTTTAATTTGTGGCCCTGATATTCCACTTCTGGATAAACACCCTGCAATAAGAAATGCTATGTTGGGCGGCACCTGTGGCTCAAAGGAGTAGGGCACCAGCCCCATATGCCAGACGTGGCAGATTCAAACCCAGCCCCAGCCCCCCCACAAAAAAACTGCAATAAAAAGATAGAAATGCTATGTTCACCAAAAGATATCTACAAGAATGTT
This sequence comes from Loris lydekkerianus, assembly GCA_963574355.1. Lineage (NCBI taxonomy): Eukaryota > Metazoa > Chordata > Mammalia > Primates > Lorisidae > Loris > Loris lydekkerianus. Next base: position 27,105 of record CAUYPK010023658.1, read on the forward strand.
GCTAGAATTTTTATATATTCTATACATAGGGAATATATAAATGGAATATATATGTAGAAAATATATATAGAATATATGTATAGAAAACATATATTCCATATACAGAATATATATATTCTATATGTATAGAAACAGCTATATTCGAAAACTAAAATAATCTCCCACAAATCCTACCAGCAGTAGAATGGATACATAAATTACAATACATTTCTATAATGGAATACTACCCAGCAGTGAACAAGGAAGACCTAATGATGCAGGAAACATCTCTTATAATCTCACAGACATAATGTTAAGTGAAAGAAATTGGAAAAATCTGAACACAGTGTATTGTTCCCTTTGTATTATGTTCAATAACATGCAAAATTAACTTCTGGTGACAATAGTAAGAATAGTGGGTGTACTATTTGGTACTGCCTCAGAGGGAACACAAGGGAGCCATCTAGAATGTTGGAAATGTTCTGCATCTTAATGTTACTGCTGAGTACATGAGTCACTTCTTAACACTTATGTACCCTATACCATATGTTAGTGATCTATCAAGAAAGCAAAGCAAACAAACAATACTGAAGTGAAAAGGAAGATGAAGCAAAAAAAAGTAAAAAGAGTGATCAAAAGAGTGAGAGAAAAGCAAGAGTGTTATACTAGAAACCAAGAAAAGAAAATAGAACCATCTACTGTCAGGTGTGGTGATTGAGATGAGGATGGAGAATTGGTCATTGAACTTAGCAATGGAGGTCATTAGCAACGTTGGTGAGAGTAGTTTGGTAAAGTGGTACTGAACACAAAGCTTTGATAGTGAGTTTTTAGAGGAATTAAGGCAACAATGGCAGATGACTCTTGAGTTTTGCTAAACAGGTAAGCCAAATAATAGGGTGACAGCTATTTACTGGAGTAGTAGGATCCAAAGAAAGTCTTGTTTTTTATAACCTCATTTTTTAGGCTAACAGAAAGGATCTGGTAACGAGGAGATATTTCAGGACTTATGTATATGTACAGAATATATAAGAAAGAAGAAGAGAATTATAGGAATGATGTCATTGTAAAGGTGACAAAAACAACTGATTTTGTCATGGGAGTCTGAGATGTTCTCTCCTGATTGCTTCAGTTTTTCTAATACAGTAAGAAGCAAGGTCTTAAGCCAAAAATAACAAAGATGTGGATATTTCAGGAGTGAAGGAAAGGTATGAAATAGCATATAGGGACAAAAGAGTAATTGTACAAAAGAAGCTCAATAAGACTTCCAGGAAGCATTAACAGCCAATTTAGGATCTGTGTCACAAATTGGTAAAGAGGCAAGCCGGATGGTTAAGTAGACAGAGCTGGAATTCAAACCAGAGTAGTAGCTTTGCCCAGTCAGGCAATATAGGCAAAACCCTCAGCAAATGACAGTGTGTACATGGCCAGTGAGGTCCTAAGTGATCTGGACCTAAGCTCCCAGTGGATCCTCTACTCCAGGCACAGTGCCTGGTCATCCCTGACATCTCACACGATCCTACTCTAAGGCCTTTGTACTTGTTATGTCTCCTAACTTCAATCTGCCCTCTGTGGCCACATCTTTCCACTCCCCTCTTATCATATTATGACTTCTCTTATCATGTTATCTTCTTCATTTATTTTTAGCACTTGTCAATATCTGCTCTATAATCAGTCCTTCATTTACTTATGGTCTGTCTCTTCCCCAACACTACAATGGGAGCTCCGTGAGAGCAAGGCCCACCACTGTGCAGTTCATTGCTGGGTCCAATGCCTGGAGCAATACTTGGGATCTATTAGGCCAGAGATAAATGTTTCTTAACTGAATACATTAATTATTATTACCTTTGTTCTTAAGCCTATTACAATCTGAGTGGGGAAATGAAGACATACATGCCCGAAATAAGATTCCAGAAACTTCGTAGCTCACCAGGAATTCCTACATAGTGCTGAAACACAGCTCCACTCAGGAAATGCAGCTTCTCCCAGGAATCCTTGGGATTCAACACATTGTGTCCAGAACGTGTTTTATGCAACTTTCTAAAAGAAAATTATAACAGATCGTTCCATGTGCTACCCCCTTCCCTTGCCCCCATCCATGTGGATAAAAACAAAATAAACATAAGAGCAGCTGTATTCAATATGCAGAATTCTGATTCTTCCTGCTCCAAGGCAAGTAAAAAAAAAAAAAGCAACACAATTATTTTCAGTTTTAAAAAATCAATTTCATTTTGCAATATTGTTCCTATAGATTGTTTTCTTATTACCTTGATTTAGCCATTTTCCTATTTTCAGCTTCTTGCTCAAAATCCTGGCATTTCTCTCCTGTGTTAATTTTAGCTACAAACACCTAATCAGGATTTTAAGGGTAATTAGTAGGTTGGCTAACTTTTAGGAAGAAATACAAGTGGTATTTTCAACAGGCCGGCAGGATGTCTCCAATTATAAACATGGGGGAAATAAAAACAACAGGATGGTAAAATCCATTGAGGGACAGATTGCATTTTATAGGAAGAGATGTAACTTCATTTACCTTCAGTCTTTATGTCTTGCAAATGTGCTCAGCACACCTACATCCCAGGGGTCTCAGCATCAATATTTATATGCTGGGATCCTTCAGTGCCTCATAAACCAAGAGGTAATGGAGTATTTTTACTCTCTGGAAAAAACGTGTGATTTCAGGTAGTTTTCAGCAGCTCCACTTCTCACTCATACTTTCATGCAATGACTCTCGAGAAGACATAACACTGTATAAATAGGACGGGTGGAGCTTTGTTCTTCTTTCCCATTGAGTTATATATTAGCCATTTCTGATTTTTTTTTCTTAAATGTGATTCAACTCCAACCAAAATTTCAGTCATGGAAAATCCAAGGAAAAGGATTTGGGCTTTAAAAAAAAAAAATATATATATATATATACACACACACACACACACACACACACACACATATATAGAAATCTATATATGGAACTACATATCTATATATAGAAATTATTCCATATAGGTATGGAGTAAATACACATCTATATATGGAAATTACTCTATATATATATGAAGTATTTCCAGTATTTATTTATTTTTTTTATCATTAAATCACAGCTGTGTACATTAGTGCAATCAAGGGTACAATGTGCTGGCTTCATGTATAATCTGAAATATTTTCATCAAACTGTTTAACATAGCCTTCATGGCATTTTCTTATTTATTGTATGAAAACATTTGTATTCTGCATTTAGTAAGTTTCACCTGTATCCATTCTAAGATGCGCCATAGGTGTGGCCCCACTCATTACCCTCCCTCCACCCCAACCTCCCTCCTCCCCGACCCTCCCTTGGGCCTTTCCCAATATTCTTGTGCTATAGTTGGGTTATAGCCTTCATATAAAAGCTATAAATTAGCTTCACAGTAGAGCTAAGTACATTGGATACTTTTTCTTCCATTCTTGAGATACTTTGCGAAGAATAGGTTCTGGCTCCATCCATGTAAACATGAAAGAGGTAAAGTCTCCATCTTTCTTTAAGGCTGCATA
>CAUYPK010023660.1:0-27055 GCA_963574355.1 Loris lydekkerianus
CCTATTTAGAATATGAGTACTACTTTGATTATTTCAAGTTTATTTGTTAATATTGTTTAATTTTGTATGTATTTGTCTTAGAAATATAAGTAAGAATTGTGAAGGTATGATTTGTTTACTAGTGTTATTAAAATTTGTAAAACGTTATATGAACCAATTTTATGGTGCCCCACGATCATATTAATGTACACATCTATTATTTAATTAAAAAAAAAAAAAATAAAAAAGAATAAAGAAGAATGAAAAAAAATACTCAAGAGACATCTGGGAGCTTGTGAAGCAAATCAATATGTATCTCTGAGGGAGAAGAAGGCAAAGCAAAAAGCATGGAAAACTTATTGGAGGGAATTATTGAGGAAATCTGTGCTCAGGCGTTCAAGATATCCTGATACAAAACGGTCATTGAATACTGATAAGATTGATAGAAAAGAGGGCATCACCAAGACGCATAGTCACCAAGCTGGCAAGTCAAAATGAAGGAGAACATTTTACAAGCAGCAAGATGAAAGCAACAACTAACCTATAAAGACAAACCCATTCGGTTGTTAGCAGAGACTGTATAAGCTAGAAGAGATTGTGGTCCCATTTTTAGTCTTAAACAGATCAATTGCCAACCAAAAATCTTTTATCTTGTAAAACTAAGTTTCATAAATGATGGAAAAATAATGAATTTTCCAGACAAGCAAACACTAAAGGGATTTGTCACTACTAGGCCTGTTCTAAAGGAAATACTCAGAACTGCATTATACATGGAATAACAAAACAGATACCCCCCAGGGTAAAATAACCCAAAAGTTAAAGCTCACAGCTCTTATAAAATGACAACACAAGAAGAACAAGGAAACAAAAAGGTATCATTCAACAAGATACACTGAACAGTGTCCCACATATCAATATTAACACTGAATGTGAATGGTCTTAATGCCCCACTTAAAAGACACAGGATGGCTTAATGGATGAAAAAACACACTCCAAGTATCTTCTGTCTCTAAGAAACACATCTAACTCATAAGGACTCACACAGACTCAAGGTAAAGGGATGGAAAACAACATTCCACACAAATGTAAACCAAAGTGAGCCAGTATACCCATTCTCATATCAGATAAAATAAACTTTAACTCAACATTGGTAAAAAGAACAAAGATGGTTATCATATAATGGGAAAGGGATCCATTCAACGGGAAGATGTAACAAGCCTAAATAAGCATATACCTAACATAAGATCTCCCAGATTCATTCAGCAAATTCTATGAGGTCCAAGCAAAGATATAAGCAGTAGCAACATAATTGCTAGGTACTTCAAAACCTGTCTGACAGAACTGGACAGATCATCAAAGCAGAAAAATCAACAAACACTGGAGTTAAGCGGGAATCTAGAACAAATAGACCTAACAGACATTTATAGAAAATTCCACTCCAAACTACGAAACATTCTTCTCATTAATACATGAGACATTCTCCAAGATTTATCATATCTTAGGCCACAAAATAAGTCTCAGAAAATTTTAAAACATTAAGACCATACCATATATCTTCTCAGACCACAGTAGAATAAAACTAGAAATCCAGAAAAAATCTAGAATTCCCAAAAAATTCTCAATTCTACACAAAGCCATGGAAACAAACAACCTGCTTCTGAACAATCCTTTGGTTGGTGAAATTAAGAAAAAAAATCAAACAATTCCTTGAACTTAATGACAAAGGGAAATAAGCTATCAAAATCTATGGGATTTAGCAAAACATTCATAAGGGAAAAGTTCATACCCTTAAATGCCTACATCAAAAAGACCACAAACTAATAACATCAGGTCACATGCCAAGGAACTAGAAAAATAAGAGCAAATCAAACCAAAAGTCAGCAGAAGAAAAGAAATAACAAAGCTCAGAGTAGCACTAAACAAAATGGAAAAAAAAAAAAAAAACACACAAAAAAAAATACAGAGGATCAACAAAACAAAAAGTTGGTTCTTTGAAAGGTAAACAAAAATCAAGAGAACATGAGATAGATTAACCATAAATAGAAGAGAAAGGACTCAATCTCAATCAGAAATGAAATAGGAAATATTGTAACTGATGCCACAGAATACAACATATAATCTGTGAATACTAAGAAAACCTCCCCACACACAAACAGGAAGACATAGAGAAAATGAATAAATCACTGAAAACACACCATGTCCAACTCTAAGCTAGAAAGAAATAGAAATCCTGAACATACTAGTAACAGTAGTGAGACTTATGCACCAATAATACCCTCCCCTTCACAATTTAAAAAACCAAAAATAGGACAGACAGATTCACAGATTCATAGTTTAATTCTACCAGACCTACAAAGAACTGGCATCAGTCTTACAGAAATTATTCCACAACATTGAGAAGGAGGAAATCCTCTCTAACCCATTCTATAAAGCTAGTATCTCCTTGAAACCAAAGACAGGAAAAGACAAAACAAATAAAGAAAACTACAGACCAATATCCTTTGTGAATATAGATGCAAAAATCCTCAACTAAATATCATCAAACTGAATTCAACAGTAGATCTAAAAGATAATTCACCATGATCAAGTGGGTTTCATCCCAGGGATGTAAAGATGATTTAACATATGCAAATCAATAAATGTGACTTACCACATAAACGGAAGTAAAACCAAAGATCATATGATCTTCATTAGATGTGGAGAAAGCATTTGACACAATCCAGCAACTTTTCATGATAAAAACTCTCAACAAACTAGGCATAGAAAGAACATAACTTAAAATAATGAAAGCCATATATGACATATCCACAGCCATTATCATACTGAATGGGGAAAAGTTGAAAGTATTCCCCCTAAGAACTGGAACAAGACAAGAGTGCTCACTGTCACCATTTCTATTCAAAATAGTATTAGAAGTCTTAGCTGGAGCAATCAGGCAAGAGAAAAAAGTAAAGGATGTGCAAATTGGGAAAGGGGAGGTCAAATCTCTGTTTACTGACAATAGAATCTGGTATGTAGAAAACCCTACAGACTCCACCAAAACACTCCTAGAATTGGCAAATTCATCAAAATCTCTGTTAAAAATTAATATAAACAAATCAGTAGCTTTTCCATGTATTAACAGTCAAGTTGGGAATCAGGTCAAGGACTCAATACCACTTACAATAGCTACAAAGAAAATAAAATGTCTGTGAATATTCTCAACTAAGGACATGACATATTTTTACAAAACACTGATGAAAGAAATCACAGATGGCACAAACCAATGGAAAAATGTCCTTTGCTTATTGATTTATAGAATCAGCGTCACTAAAATGTTCAACAGATTCAATGCAATCCCCATCAAAATACCAACATCATATTTCATAGAGCTAGAAAAAATAATACTAGGCTTCATCTGGAGCCAAAAGAGAGACCAAATAGCCAAATCAATCTTAAGCAAAAAGAACAAATCTGGAAGCATCACATTACCTAACTTCAAATTATATTACAAGGGTACAGTAACCAGAACAACATGGTACTCATATAAAAGTAGAGATGTAGACCAATGGGACAGAATAGAGAACCCCGAAATAAAACCTTCTATCTATAAGCAACCAATCTTCAACAAAGCAGACAACAATATGCACTGGGACAAGGAAATCCTATCCAATAAATGCTGCTGAAAACACTGGCCACGTGCTAAAGAACAAAACAGGACCCCCACATCTCCCCCTCCAATATAGGAAAATTAATCCAAGATCGATAAGACTTAAATTCAAGGTACAAAATCATTTTTAGAACAATATATGGAAAATTCTTCTAGACATTGGTCTAAACAAACAATTTATGACTCAGACCCCCAAAGCAAATACAACAATAAAATTAAAGAAATGGTATTTAATTAAACTAAAAAGTATCTGTGACGTAACACAAAATGAGCCTGCCCCAAATCCCACCCCTTGTTATTGTTTGGTTAATTAAATACAAAAAATAACATCCTATTTAACTTTATATGATTTTGTAAACCACAGACTCTTGGGTTTGTTTTCTTTTCCACATAAATAATATGCTTTTCTCCTGAAGAGTAATTGTTTTTCTGACTCCTGCCAGTCTCTACCATGCCTTCACTCAAGAAAAGAACATTTCCCTGCCTGAAATATGTTCTATCAATCAAAATCCTCCCTTTTGAAATACCAACTCCTTCCTTGGCCAGCCACATAGAGTCACCTCTCCTTCCTCTTCACATTCATATGAAGCTCACATATTATACAATTATTTGTTGTTCTTTCTAGATTATAATCTCTTCAAGGGCAAGAACTCCATGACATAACATCGTTCTGTACCTCTCACAGTGTTATGACAAGAAAGACATGTAAAAAATGCTTGTTAAATAAATGAAAGCAATCTTGCTCCCTACTGATTTTTCTTGAATTCTAATACTTATAATAACATTCTTTCCAAAACTACCCTGTAGAACCTGACACACAGTGGGATGAAAAGTGGGAATTGGGTTGAAAAACTAGACTGAAAAGAGGGAAAATGGTGGTAGATTCACAGCTGTTAAAAGATGATCAAAGCTCACCAAGATACCTTTTCAAAACAACTATTGTGCAAGGCAATTCCCAAGAATACTTGACCTTAAGACATGGTATTCACAGAACTGAGCCTAAATCAATGCGAATGTGTAGCCTAAATCAATTTGGCTTGATTTTGCATCACTTGTTTACTTGGTGTGTGTTTACACTCCATGAGAGAGACAGAGTTCTTCCTTAGACATTGGTGCTCTTGGTGTGTTCAGTGGGGCCTCAGGTAATCATCACGCCCACTCCCCCAGCCCCACCCAACTAGACATCACATACTAACCTACCAGTCAGTCTCCTTCCACATACTAACCTACCAGTCAGCCTCCTACCAACTGTCTTCCTCTCCTATATAGTTTCTTCCTGTCTTACTTAACTTCCCACCATCATAAGAATAATCACTTGTTTGCCCAGCCTGTGAGTCTTATTCCTAGGTCAGGCTGTTCTCTAAGAACAGCAAAGTGCTTAGTCATCATGGATTTGGAATCAGGCCCTGATTCAAGTCCTGTTCCTGCTGCTTAACAGTCAGGTGAAACTGAACAAAATGATCTTAACAAGCACTCAGCCTTCACTGAGTGAACAGATCCCCGGTAGGACTATTTTTCTAATTGGAGTAGGACAGCTTAGTAAGCATGGACCTGACAATGTTGGTTTAAAGTCCACTGACCATTGCATAATCCTCCTTTTAAATGTCCCACACCACATAAGGGTGAATGGGCAGGGCACAGACAGCCCAGGGTCTCAACTTAGAAAGTGCCGGGAGAGCAAGGGGCATCTTCACAGAACTGCCGAACGGATCAATCTGAGTCTGCCAATTGTTAGAACGAAACTATTACGTCTCCCCACCGCAAATTTCCACGCAGAGGACCCTCGGGGCGCTACTCTTGGCTTCCCCCCACCCTTCCCAGGCTCTCTCACAGGAAGGGGCGGAGCCTGCCCTGCCAGAAACTGGTTCCGGTTCCGGTGTCTGTCTCCTGAGGGTCGTGTAACCTCACGCTGTGTTCTTGCTGCTAGTAAAGCGATATTTGAATATTCATCTGTCTGAGTTGATTCAGATTTCTGTTTATTCTCCTGGGACTGGGACCTGCCCCATCCGGGAGGGCTTCCTGCTCTGATGCCAGGCAGCAGGTGGACGAACACATGTGGCCAGCAGGTGACCGCCACAGGCCCCGAGCCACGGCCCTGCAGCCGGGCCTCCTTCAGCACATTTTCTGTGTTCTGCATCCCAGAGACCTCAAGCGGGCCAGCCAGCAGCTGCCTGCCCTAAAATGCAGGGCGGAGCTGGGAAATGCTTCCTGTTTGATAACCACCAACCGGGCTTCTGCCAGCACAGCTAGACGAGGGAGACCACTTCATTTGCCTTCCCTTGATAGCCATCCAAGCGATGGCTTAGGAAGGCCAGTAGAATTCCAGGCTCTGAAAGTGGTTAGATTTTCCTGTAACTTAGGGTGATTTATGACATTGTGTAACCTCTCAAAGCTTCACTTTCACATCTGTAAAATAAGAATAAAAATATCTCCAAGTGTTATTGTGTAAGTTAAAAAAATATTGCACGTACTACAATATTTGGCACTAAATTATTCTCATCAAAAAATAGTGGCTATTAGCACTACTCTAAAGAAAATGATATCCACTGGGAAGTTCCTCTTTGTACCTGAAACCTGCATGTCAGCAATTGTTTGGACCCAGACTGATGGCTGTCCCCCTCCTGCCAGCAGCCTGCATCCTGCTCCACTGACACAGTGGAAAGCCAGGCCCTGGTGCCCATAGCAAAGAAGACTCCCAGCCTTCTCTTTCTCTTCACCCTAGAAAAAGGGTGTGAAAGTTACCCATCCACCCACCTCCAAACCTTTCAAACAAGTTTTCATTATATTCTTGCCAAATACAAACCAAAAAATTAATAAGAACTTACTTAAAAAACTGTCAACATCTTGAAATATCTTGGCTTTCTAGTCAAGAGACTTTGTAAAAAAAAAAAAAAAAATGGTTTCATAACTTCTAGACCAAATTCTCTCTTACACCCCCACCCCTTCCTTAACCTCTACCTCCTAAGCTCAAGTGGAAAACTAACCTTGGCTCCCAGCCTCCTGTGCCTACTCAGAGGTGGAAATGGTTAGTCTAGAGTTGGACTGTGGGTCCCTGAAGCAGGCTGACACCCTTTTGGCTTAGCCATGTCTAATGCTAAGCAGGCTGTGACCCACAGCTCTGGGGACCTGTGTCTTTATGTAAATGTACTATGGGACAGTGGTATTCCTCCCAAGTGAGAAAACGTAGAAGGAAAGTTCAGCTGCCCCATCAGCTGGCTGCTTGAGACACAAGAGCCACACCACAAGTAAATTTGGGCAGATTCTAGTGCCTGTCACTTCTAAAGCCCTGATGAGTTCTTGGAGACTAAGTGGCACTGATCAAGAGCAAGGCTTCTAAGCCATCATTTATTTCAGACCCTCCTCCCTGACTTATGCATGTGTGTTGATATTTAATCATGCCACAGACCCAAAGTTGCACAGGACTGAGACAGACCTAAATAGCCATGCTGGCCAACAGTCATGTGATCCTTATCTGAACATAGCCTGTATCCAGAAACTTGTGGATAAAGGCTGGCCATTCCATTTGGAGATCATCCAATTAAAGAGTTCTCCCATTTCCTGACAACTTAATATTATGCAGCCCTGAATCAATGGGCTACCATCTGTGTGATCCCACATCCAGTAATGACAGCAAGCATCTTTCTAGCTAGACCTTCATAGCATGACCTTGGGCTCCCTCACTCCCCTGTTATGTCTCCATTGAACTTATACTAGCTGGTCTATGTCCCTCTTCAAATGCAGGCCCAGAACTGATCATTGGAATCTGCTCAATGCAGAATAAACAAGTCTTCCTTTTCAATTTTAAAAAATACAACCTGAGATTGGGTAATCATGTCATTGTCCATTGGACTTTCTCTCAATATGAGGCAAAACAGCTTAAAGTTAAGAGGAGAGGGTTTAGAGCTGGATAGTACTGGAGTAAGGATAAGTTCTACTTCTTACTGTGGGTGAGCTGGGGAAATTGTTTAATCTGTCCAGATGTTTTTAAAAATGTGAATGGTGGGGACAGTTGACAGGGGTAATAAGATAGCGCCTGTGCAGTCTCTGACCATGGCTATTCAACTCTGGCTCTTCCACATCTCATTGCTATGATCTCCAAAACCTTGAAGCCCTTTCCACATGTGCTGCTGCTCTGTCCAACTCACAGATGTTTTGGACCTGGCTGGAGGGCCTAACACCTTTAGGATCAGCCTATCACTTTGGCCTGCCCTTTGGTGTCCTGAATTTGTCATATGGTCATGTGACCAATTGGCTCCTTAAGCTCACAGCATCTAGAGTTGTCTTCAGTTGTATCTAAGTAAAGTGTGATTAAGTTCAAAGGCAGAGGCCTGGAATTTAATCCTGGGCCTTCCCTTTTAAATGAGCATCAGTCTTTTAATTAGTACTTTTTGTGTGTGCTCATTCAACTAGTCACAACTTAGTAACACTTCCAAATTGTGTTATGAAGTAATCTCAGGATGAAATTCTCCCTATCATTTCTGTGTTATTTTCTTTAGGGAACATGCTATGTTGCTATGAAACACGAAAAAAAAATTTTTTTCATAAAATTCCTAATATAACATGCTTCATGCACCATCTGTAATTCAACATTTTCTAGCACAAATGACAGTCCAGTAATATTGTGGCTTACTTTAGCATAATAGTTGAATTTGGGGGATAATACAAAGATATTTTACTTAGTAAAATATAGTTTAAAATTACAATTGTAAATTAGATAAGTTTGCCTAGTTGTTGCCAAAAAGAGAAAACTGGGGTGCTTTCTATAAACTAAGAAATAAAAGAAAAAAGACGCATGAAATTACCAGTGAAAACATAGCATTAGCCCTTATGTGTCTGACATAAACAGTTTCTGATTGGTCAGAGTAAGATCGTAGGACTTGCTCAAAGGGACCAGCCTTTCTGCCAGCAGGTGAGGGCAGCCAGGCGCTCAGGGCTGCCATATATAGTGCTACTATTTAAGGATGCCTGATTGGCCAGAGGGCTTTTAGAAATGCTAGAAAGACAAGACAGCCACAATGTGGTAGGTGGGATTCTAAGACGACCTCCCAGATTCCCACCCCTTGATGCACATACCCTCTTGACCCCCTCCAACTGAGTGTGAATAAGACCTGGATTAGGGTGGGTGAGCCTTTGGTGACTAACTTCATTCTATGGCAAAAGGGATTTTGCAGATGTGGGAAAAAAGAAGGTGATTATCTTAGGTGGGCTTGATCTAATCAGGTGAGCCCTCAAAAAAGGTCAGAGAGAATCAAAATGAGATTCTCCTTCTGGCCTTGAAGGAGAAAAAGACCTTGTTTTGAGAAGACCAAATGGCAAGGACCCTAAGTGACCTCTAAGGATTGAGAGCTACTTCTGGCTGACAGCCAGTAAGGATATGAAATTTTAGTCCTACCATTGCAAAGAATTCAAGTGTGTCAACAGAGAGCTTGGAAAAGAACCCTGAGCCTCAGGTGAGATCTCAGCCCTGGCTGATCCTTTGATTTCAGCCTAATGAGACTGACCAGGGGACACAGCTAACCTTGTGCCAGGACTCTTCACCCACAAAAACTGTGAGATAAGGTGCTGTGTTTGTAGGACTATGTTACCCAGCATAGACGAGCGATTCACCCAGGGAGAAGTGAACAGTAGGGAGGACAGTTGCTCACAGCAAGCACAACTTAGGACAACTCTTTCAGAATAAAATGTGCCACAGAAGAAACTGCACTGAATGGAGAATGAACATCCCAATAGTACACAAAGGTTTTCTTTTCCTCTATGGTTGTAGTTCTGAAACATTAGTATGTGCCAAAATCACCTGTAAAGTTTATTAAAACAGATTGTGGGGCCCCACCCCAGAATCTCTGGGAGTTTGCTTGTCTGACAAGTTTCTATGTGATGTGGATGCAGATGGTCCAGGAACCTTACATTGAAAAACACTGATGTATCATAAAGAGGTACCAGTTGTTCAGAATTGATTCGTATATCCAGCCTTTTCCACTTAATGTGAAAATATCTTGACAATTTTTAAACCCAGGTTAATATAAAGCACAGAACTTGATAGACTTCTGAGCAGTCCAAAGTGCTTTTTATTCTCAGACTGTGTTGTATCACTACTTTCTTTGAGATGTGTGACTAAGCCCAGTTATTTTATATATACATATATATGTAGCTAGCTTCTTTCCACAGGTGACAGTCAATTTGGGGGAGCCCAGCTCCTGAGCATAAGCAAACTTCCCTGCACCTGTCATGGGACGGCAGCCCCCAGGGCCCTGGCTCCCAGGTGGCGGGCACTGTGCCTGCACAGAAGATGTGGAGGAGAAGCAGAGAGCCTTCCAACTTCATCGGTCCTGACTAATTGCTCCATTATGCCCCTCTCCAAGATGTAACAGTGGCATCCAACTGGGAGCAAAAGTAAGAATTGAGTGGGATTTGGGGATTTCACCAAGTACAAAGCTCAAAAGCTATAGGAAAGAAGACAAATCTCTTGCCCACAGGAGTAAGACTGTGTAGGAATTGTGAGCATGCATCAGGGCAGGTCAAAGAGCTGGGCAGAAGCAGATAGAAAAGCTTTGTGCAGGGACGAATGTGACCTGGAGGGTGCTTTGGATTTAGATTGCAACAGGAGCAGAGAGTTAATGTTATCTTTAAGACAATTTAAGAATTATTTATTTTGGAGAACTCAGTATTACCATATTATCCAAAATTATCCCAGTTGCTCATAAGACTTGCTAATAACCTGGATTAGGGCTGCGAGGGGTTGAGGAATCTAACTGAAAACATCTGTTAGAATTGAATATGATAATCGTGTCTTGTTTTTATTATATTTCTCTTAATGCAACCTCGAAAGAGAGATCTGAGTGATTATCCAAGTCAGTTTGTATTTATATGCAGGGCGTAGGTGTGCCTTGACTTTGCACTCCAAAATAGAAATGACTGATCTCTTCCATTAGTCCAGTTTTGGTCACCCTCACTGCCAGCTTTTAGGGTTTTATTTATTGTTTTTCCCTAAGGAGATACAGGCATGCCGTGGCCTTCCCCAAGCCTTTGGGAAATGATTGATGGTTGGGCTGCGTTCAATCCAAGGGATATGGGGCGTCTGGAGTGTTGGTAATCGTATCCTACTGCCTTTAAAGACCACTGCCAAAGTATCCATAGCACAGAGGTTTGGCAACTTCATTGAATCATAGCAATAGGATTACAAAGTGCAAAACAAGTCTCCAAACAGCCATGAAACGGGCCAGCTCAGAACCTTTTTCAGGCGAAGAAGTTGCGCAAGCTCGCGCCTTCTCACGTTTGCCTTGGATTACCCTCTCAAATTCCCTTCACTCAGCTAAAGTTGGCAGTATGTGTGAGACACAGAAAAGGAAAGAGGCCCAGGGATAGTGACTTTAGATCATAGAGATAAGCGGTGTCTGCCAGGGAGAACCGGCAATGTCAGGCTCAGGGCTGGTGAATCCCAAACCATGTTCAGATCATTCTGGTGTGGAAAGATTAGAACAACAATCTACCTGTTTGGTTCTTCTGAAAGAGAATCCAAGTTGTATATTCAGAAGTTGTCCCTTGCTTCCTTAAAGTGAGAAATTGCAGCCATCCATGACACTTTATTTACCAATCATAATACAGTTTGCCTTAAGACCAAGAGCTTGTTCACCATTCAACAGATATTTTATGATCACAGCAGGAATGAAGGGTGACACGTGACCAGGTGTTGAACTAGAATTTCTCAATGATGACCTCAGCTTTAGAGGCTTTCTTCATTCTGGGCATAAGTATGGAAGCTCCCATGTGAAGCCCTTGCTCCTTCTGTTCCAGAGGGGCTAGGAATGGGAGACGGGGGGCAAGAAGGATCTGGAGAGGCCGACACTGTTTGGGTGCTCTCTCTTGCCCTAGTGCCTGGACAAAGTAAATTGTAACACACAAAACACAACCTTCAGCACATTTCCATTAGGCAACTTTAGTCACTAAAAAAGTGCAAATGCAGACTTCTGTGTAAATCTGATTTGCCATGCTAGGCCAAGCTTATTTTATTACATACATTCTGCATTCTAAGAACTAGGAACGTCATATTGTAAACATTAAGCATACAGAGTTAAAATTCAAGGCCACACTATAACATTGATTGTCTCTTTTGTCTTGTCTTTGGCTGGCCGAGATCAACTCGTAGTGTATAAATGCATAAGTTATATAATTATTATATAAAAAGGAAAAAAAATTGACTTGTTTACTTCATTCTGACAAACGCACAGCGTTCGCGACTCGGAAGGAAACTGGAGCCTGCCTACCCAAAATGCCTACGTGATTTCTGACTGTGGTGGCCCCGAGGCCATCCCTTACCTGACCCTGGGGAGACCGAAGCCCCCACAGAATGATGAGGTCCTGAATGTTTCTTTTAAATATCAGACAATTCCAGTTAACATTTTCTTTTGATAAAAAACAAAAAAGAGAGATGCTCATTTTTCCTGCTGAATTTGACTACTTCCCCTTTCTCCATTGTGCTGTGTCCTTTCTCACAACACTGGGGTTGCCGTAACACTGACCACACAAACCCGCGAGTCTCCGTAACTCATTCTCCACACTCCCCAAATGTCCTCAAGTCCAGTCTCTATTGCTCGAGAAGTTTCTTCCCCAGCCGCGCCGCCGCCTCCTCTGCTCACTCCTCCTCCTCCTCCTCCTCCAGCCCTCTGCCTACCATCACACGCTCTGTCTGCACACATTCTCGGTCCGCCATTTGGCTCATAGTCTGGTAATACTGTAAAGGAGCTGGAAACTTTGGGTTGTCTTCACAGCTGGAGAGAGCTGACAGGGCTGCGTCAGATGGTGTATCTCATTTCAACCCAAACAGCCAACTCCACTGAGCTCTCTACCGACGTCTGCTGCTGGGCTGTGGTCTCTCATGTCTTTTCTATCTTTCTTGTCTTCTTTGTTTGTTTCTGATATGTTTCTATCTTTAAATACAGGTAGTTTTCCTTAAAATGACATTATAAATGGCGTGTTAGGTCACTTCTGTGCTCTTTCTATTGCTTTAGTTTAATCCCAGTTGGCATCAGCAGGATCCTAAACTCTTAGTAAAGTCTGTACAGTTCCTAAGACCACTTTCTTTGGCTCTCTGTCCTTGTGACTTTTGGCTTCTACATACAAAGTGTCTGTGACGAGGGCTGCCACAGATTACATGTCCGTATACCTTATGTTGCAGCGTCCTCCTTATCTCGGTAGTAATAACACTTTAGGAGTCTTTGGCTCTCTCCCTTGGCTTCCTTCCCTAGCCCCAGTAAAGCTTTTTCATTCCTCTTGAGGCACTTTTGATCATGTTCTCCAATAGAGTTTGTGATGATTTATTGGTGACTGTACGTTGTTGGGAAAGGCCTCTGTTGGGTCTTTAGTAGTAACTGCCCAGATGAGAAGGCATGTGGCCAGCAGGCAGCCTCGTGTTGGGGTATATCCCCCCAGTGGGTGAATTCCAGTAGGGGTTTGGGGCAGCAAAGAAACTGGAAGATGTCACGGGGAGGGCCGGAGGGTGGGGAGCCACAAAGTTCATCTTCTGCGGGTGGGCGTGGTAGGAGCCCATGTATGGGAGGTCCGAGGGGTACTTGTACAGCGACGACTCTGGAGGGTGTGGCTGGAGGGCCTGGGCGATCCCGTGGAAGTCGAACTTGTAGGCGTAGCGCTTGCCGTGGACCTTGGTCATGATGTTTTTGTCATAGTAGTAACGAAGGGCCCGGCTGAGCTTATCGTAGTTCATGTTGGGTTTGCTTTTCCGCTCTCCCCAGCGTCGAGCAACCTCATCGGGGTCTGTCATCTTGAACTCCCCATTGGTGCCCTCCCAGGTGATGCAGTTGGAGTTGGAGCTGTCAGACAGGAGCTCCAGGAGAAACTGCCAGAGCTGGATCTGGCCGCTCCCTAGCGAGAGAGAGAGCAGTGAGAACAGGACCGTGGTGGGAACAGAAGTGGGTGGACTGGCACGCCTCCCACACTCCCTTTTCCAGGCCCACCTGCCCATCCCTCAGCCGCTGGGGTGCTGGCTGCTCTTGTCCCATCTCTGCCTCTTCTCCAGAGAACTGTCTTTGGTTAAACAAAGGCTGCCTCACCCACCCCAGGTATCCCATAGCCAGACTGTGACGGGGTCCCCTAGGCACCCTGTGTCATTCACACTCAGAGCTCCCTGTGGGACCTGATCCAGCTGATGGAACAGTTGGCTTTAAGGGGGCGTCATGTTTCCTGAGCATCTCCCTGCCATCCCCTGCTTCCTCACTCCCATTTTCCTGAGAACATAATCTTAATTAGCCTGCTACACAGGCATCCTCATCCCAAGTTCTGCGTGGGAGAAACTGGACCTAAGATGATGGTCCTCAGTGACTGTCAGGCTAAGCTAACAGATCCGAGACCTTTAGAGATGCAGGGAGTCCACCCAGATCCCTGTTCAAGTTGGTGCCAGACATTTCTGACTTCCTTAAAAGAACAGCCGGATAAGCCTGGTGTTCACAGGGTAAAGAGCTATTTTTTCCTCTTTTGTGAGGCAGACAGTGCTATTAGGTGAATGGCAATTATGACTTAATACCATTTGTACTGGCTAGGTCGAGTCAGATAATAAAAGTTAGACCTAGGAAATGAACTTCTAAAAGTTTATGGAAGAAAAATAGAGAATGGAAGTAAACACTGTTATTTCCAACATAACATTTTGCTGGCATTCAAAAAGAGATTCTGTCAAAACTTTTCCTAGAACAGAATTAACCTACTCAAAATGAGGAAGCTCAGAAAAAAGTCGGTGCCTTTTTAGACCAGACTGCCCAGTTCCAGTGTTGAGGCCAGTGCATCATAATGGGGACCCATGCGTAGCCCCTGCTCTGCACAGCCCCCATGCTGTGCAGCCCCCATGCTGTGCAGCCCCCCCGCTCTGCACAGCCAATTGTGTTAAGATGTGCTTCCAGAAGGAAACATCCACAATGGAAGTTTTGAGTCCTCCTGGGCAGTCCAGGGAGATTTCGCCTTGGTCAAAGAGATCGCATTCCCTGGGTGTACACAGTCAGAATTTTCTTGATCCCATTGAAGGCATATAGATACGAATTTTATGTTTTACGACATTCAGAGAAAAACTGAGGCGCACCGTTCTAGCCACTATATTACAATACTTTCATGATGATTTGTGGCTCCCTAAAGGAGAGAAGCATGTTGAGTACTGAGAAAAGCTAAGCTGTGTTGGGCAGATTTGGGAGCTTTTGGAGTGGATGGGAGGCTGGTCTTTCTTCCCATACTTTAGCTACAGCACTGCCTGGGGCTTATTTTACCAAAAAGATTACCTTTTATTATAAGTAACAACAACAGATGTGATCAAATGATTCAAGTATTTACCTGGCAACCACTCAGGGAATTGATATCATATAAAAATCAATTATAGGTTTGTTTTCCCCCCAATTTTTCCCAAACTTGCTCCTTACATCAGCTCATAAATCCTCCTTTCCGTGTTGGCTACATGAAATGGATATGTCTGTGAAGTCATCCATACAATAGCATCGTGAGAAAGGTCAGCCTTCTCTGAATATATTTTGGAAAATGCTCATTTTCAGTCTAGCAACACATTTGAAATGTATTAACAGCTTGTAGTTCATTGCAGGAGAAACTTTTGCTGTTTCAGACCCACATACGCAGACTGTTCTCAATCAAGTTTTGTGGCCTCCAACGTTTCATTAATATGCATTTAAAAATGTAAAGAACAGTATGAGCAAACCATATGGTCTTGGTATATATATATATATGTTGTAACCAAAGGATTACAATGTGAAAAAAAATTCCAATGTAAGACTGGGAATAGGGAAGGCGTGGACTTGGGATTTGGCAGTCTGACATATGCGTCAATATAAACATGTACAGTTGTTTGAAAATAAATATTCAGTGTCAACTTCCTCCCTAAGAGAGAGCAATTCCAAAGATACTGTATAAATACACAAACCCGCCAAATAGTCGAAATAACACTCATATCTATTCAAACCTTGGCATGGCCTCTTAGGAATTTGTCTCTCACCTACTTCCCCTATAAACATTTGTTAGAGAGAACCAGTATAGGAAAGTGACCTCACGTCTCTACCAGAAAGTCGGGGAGCTAAACCCTGGCTGGAAACACAGTGCCCAAAGGACAGAGAGCTAACTCACTCGCCTCGTTTATGCATTAGCCGTGAGCATGTATCAGCTCAGCCCTGTGAGTATTTCAAGGGTCTAGGGAAATAAGTGATCTTATTGAGCAAGATTCCTCAGCTTTCAAACCTGGGAATACACCCCTACACACAGTCCATCAAAGTTTAATACATAGTATCCAATATAATATGATATCTAAGTCATTAATCATTAAATTTAATACTCATAACAAAATTCATTGTATTTGCAGTGCACAGAATGAATTTTCCTACTGGGCAAGAATCCTCAAGGCTGCACCATGGCTGCTAGGAAATCATTACCAAAGGTACATTAAATGAGTTGCTCTCAGCCACAGAATTTCAAAGGCAATTTGTTGAATTCTAATTTTACTGCCCAAACAATATCATTTAGTGCAGAATAAGGTGAATTTTAGAATATAGACTAGGGATTCCAAAACCTGAATGCCCAGGGCTTAGGAAGGCCTACCAGTGTCTTGGGTCACACACTCGCCAAAGTAACAAGGACAAAGAGAGGTCCTGAAAAGACCAAGGTTTTAATCTCAACAGCATCTCCACCTCGACATTAAATCTCAACAGCATCTCCACCTCAACATTACGAATGTCCTTTCTTGGTAAACCATCCACGCCTATGTTCTCAATCTATCTCAGTAACATCCTTGCAATGTCAGTAAGGAGTAGCTAGTTTTGTCATAGGGTAATCAACCATGAAAACCAGGACTGGGCCACCCCCAAAAAGTGGCAGGTAGCTTTGTGCACCTGTAGGAGAGCCCTGTGCAGACAATCCTTTAACTGGGGGGATAAAAGTCACCTAACACGGTTAAATGAAAAGGGAAGAAACACAGTAGCAAAGAGGCACTGACTGGGAGGAAAAGGGCAAAATAAGACAAAGAAAAAAGAAACCTAAACGGTCTGCAAACCACAGAGACAAGCAGAGAGATGCAGAGTGACTCAGCAGCTGTGGGCTTGGTGGAAACAGTGTCCCTCCCAGTGTGGGGCACCACAGCTGGCAAAGGAACAAAGGCAGTGAGCCCAGGGGCCCGCATTGCAGTGCTTGGGGCCACTTTCTGTACAAGCCAGGGGTGGAGCAGAGAATCCCATGTGCACTGCCTGGGCCCTCTGCAGGGCAGCACGTGTGTCCCAGGTGGAAGTCTGTGCCATGAGGCTCAAGGTGGCTCAGACACCATGGTTAGGGGCAGGGACGTATGGTGACGGGACACACCAGCTTTGGGGCTGGCACTGCCACCTCCATATCCTGGCTCTGCCCCTCACGGGACCTTGGGCAAGTCCCCCAGCTCTGCCTCAGTGTTCTCATCTGTACAGGGGGTATCATGATACTACTATCTTGCAGGGTCACCGTAATGATGGTCTCAGTACGTGAATGTTCTTGTCGTGATGTCTATGCGCTGACGACCAGAGTTTAAGGAAAGGTACACTCCTGGCCCATAACCCAGAAATACGGAAAGGAAAACAACCACCCCCCCACCCCCAACACCAGGTCGGCCGCGCAGAAGCATGAAATGGTGGTGTTCTTAGGGCTGACTGATACCTGGATAAAGCTTACTATGTCCCAGGCAGCATGCTAAATACTCTACATGAAGTTGTTCACTTAATCCCCATTAGAATCATGCAATTAGCTCCTTGTAGAGGTGAGGAAATTGATGCCCAAAGAGGGAGACTGACTTATCTTGCCCAGGGTCTGGGAACCCAGATCCCAGGATGCCAAGCTTACTCTCAGCACAAACCATCACTTTTGGGGCCTCCACAGCCTCCTCGGGTCCCTCCCAGTTGTCCCCTCCCCACCTCCAACAAATGGCTCATGTTAAAGGGAGTTGGTTTAGCATCAAGGGAGCTGATACATGCTGCACGCTCCCACCTCCCAACAAATGGCTCATGTTAAAGGGAGTTGGTTTAGCATCAAGGGACCCTCTGAACATAACCCATGAGGATTCTTTCATGGGGAGATGATTTAAATTCATTAGAAAAGCCAAGTTAAATTCTCATTCTGATAGGCCATAAGGGAGCTGTGATACTTATAACTAGTCCGTGAGATCGGAATGCAGGCACACAGTTTTCTTAGCAGGAGAAATGATCTCCAAAGTGCATCCTGGATGGGTATTTGGGAGAGAGATGCTGGGATGCCGATATCATTGTGGCATTCCTGCCGTGGGATGTCATCTTTCCACTTAAAATGATAAAAAAGAGTTTATATTGTATGAAGAGCAAAGGCAGCAATTTTGAAGTGGTGAAGGATTTATTTATCAGAGAACGGAAAATTAGACTCAGACAGGAAGAAGCATGCTCATTAATAGAAAGATAAAAGACACCCGAGTTTCGGGGGGAAGGTCACGTGAACACAACAGGCACAGGCCCATGAAGAGACGGAGAGCAGGCCTAACCCCTTACAGACAGAGTAAACCTTTACCCGAAAGTCACCTGGCTATAAAACAAAGTGTGTTGTTGCTATTTCCCCAGGTCCAGGAAAAGTGGTCTTCAGAGTAGGAAGCACAGACCTTCGCTCAGGGCGTCAGTGCTACTGGGAGACTTTGTACCAGCGTGTTTCCCCAGGTCTGTGACCGGTCCCAGCCTGGTCCAGACCCCAAGACTCGCTACCTGCAAGGCCGGGAGCCAGTACTGTGCTTTAGGAGCAAGTGACTCTTAGGTCCCATTCCCCAAACAGGCCAAGCAATACCTTTGAGCTGTGGCAACTTGGGCATGGATGTGTGTTTCATTTGGCCCATTTGTGAGAAGAAAGGCCAGTCTGGTCTTGTGCACCACAGCTCAACTCGTTCTCCTTCCTGACCTCAGATTCATCCCCTGCACCTGGGAAGCTGTTAAACTGAACAGAAATCCTTCCTTTCCATTCTCAGCCCCCATTTTCCAAGACCCTCTCATCCCTTCACACTCTGGGCCTAAGTGTTCTGCAAGTGCAAGGCCAGACAATGGAAATGGACTTTGGAGGCGGAATCCGGTTCAAATCCAGCCTTCCTTCTTACTGGCTGTGTGACTCAGGAGTTAAGTAACTCCTCTGGACTTCTGATTCCTGTTCTGGAGGATGGAGACAGTAACCTCCCTGGGCTATAATGAGGCACAGAAGGGAACCTCAGATATAACACATTCTACTAGGGATGGGGGGGGGGGAGTGTTTCATGGGGTGGGAGCTATTTGATTGTTATTTCACATTATTGTGTGAACGTTCCCAAAGTGTTACAGCTTCCGTCCTTTTCTTCTTCCTAATCTATCCTGAATATTATTGCCAGATCAGTCTTCCTGAAGCATGACTGATTATCATCATCTCAAAACATGGTTATTATTTTTATTTGAATGGTTATATGGAAGTTACAGACAGAAAGCTGAGCAGAGGTATGAGAAGGGACACAGACGCTGGGGACTGGGCTATAGCTGGACACTCGTGCAGAGAAAAGGGCGTGTGGATCCATGGTTTGGACAGTGTCCTACTTACCTGTGTTCATCTCTCCACCGGCTGAAAGCTGCCTGAAGTCAAGGGCTATATCTCCTTATCCCTGCCACTCATTTATTCAGCAAACACTTTTTGAGCACCTAGTCCAGGCCCCAGGTTAAACAGTCTTTTCTAGCTGCTCAGCAGCTTTAAAAATATTGAAGCCAGGTGCAGTGGCTCACACCTGTAATCTAGCACTCTCAGAGGCCGCAAGTAGATCGCCTGAGCTCAGGAGTTTGAGACCAGCCTGAGCCAGAGTGAGAGCCTGTCTCTACTAAAAATGGAAAAATTAGCTGGGGATGCTGGTGGGCACCTTTAATCCCAGCCATTCAGGAGGCTGAGGCAAGAAGATCTCTTGAGCCCAAGAGTTTGAGGTTGCTGTGAGCTATGACACCATGGCATTCTACCCAGGGCAGCAGAGTGAGACTCTGTCTCAAAAAAGAAAATAATAATAATAATAATAACATACAAGTAAAATAAAACATTTATTGAATTAACTAATGTGACCCAAAACTGAATGTCAAAGATGCATATGCTAAAAAATAATATTTCTCGTGTTCTCAGTCTATAGATTATTTTGCAGGGGTATATGTTGATTGAATTTGAATTTTTCCATTTCCAACCCTATTTTGGCATCAACATTTAGGAAACATACATCCCAGCTTGTGTTGCAATGAGCCTGTGACTCTTGGCATTTGGATGTACAGCTGAGAATACTCGACATAAGCTGTGAATCTCTGAAGCTGAGGCCAGCACAGCTGGTTCCAATCTGAATGCAAACAAAGAAAGCTATTTGGTTGGCACTGAAATGTGAGGACAGGTGACAATCCTTGGCAAGGTAGTGCTTACAAAGGGGTCAAGGAAGAATCTACAGTTTCTTCTAGCATCTGAGTTCAGAAACAGACCATCAAAGATGATGCAGAATTTGAAATCTCGTGGTTGAAATTAAAGTTCTCTTTTATAAAATATTAGTTATTTCACTGCTTATGAGATGAGTTGAACGTATCCCTCTAAAATTCATATGTTGAAGTCCAAACCCCCAGTCCCTCAGAATGTGACATTTTTGGAGATAAGATCTCGGATGAGGTAATCAGTTAAAGTGCGTTCATTGGGGGGCTATTCTCATAACACTGTATCCTTATGAAAAGGGGGAGTCTGGACACAGAGACAGACATGCACAGGAGATAATGGGAGGACAGAGGGAAAAGACAACCGTCTATAAGCCGAGGGGAGACATCTAGAGAGACCCCCCTCCCAGAAGGAACCAAGCCTGCCCCCAACACCAGCATTTTAGAGTTGTAGCCTCCAGAACTGTGAGACAATACATTTCTGTGTTCAAACCACCTGCTCTGTGACTATTACAGCTTGGATTAGTTCATAATCTTCTTTGCTAAAGCTAAAATCTTAATTTATAACCTGATCCATTTTTTCCCACTATGGCAAATAATTCAGGTGAGTTCTAGAACTAAACTTGTGCAATTAAAGGAGATTCTCACCAATACCAGTTCACTGTGCAAAATAGCCACCGCTAGAAAGATCACTTTGTAAGAACAAAATCCTCATGGGAATCTCACCTGGATTTGCAAGGCGGCTACTTGTGGGTCCGAGAATCTGGTAAGGATCTATGGCAAAAAGAAAATATGTCAAATCTCAAAGACATAGTTGTGACTTGGTGTCATGCGACTTCACACATGATCCTGGCTGGGTTGTGTTTTCAGATTACAGAGCTGAACATGCTCCCAACCCAAATCACCTGGCTCCCCCTCTGGTACGAGGCAAGATGCCACAGAGGATCTCAGGGAAGTTTCTTTTTTTCTTTTTTAAATTAAATCATAGCTGTGTACATTAATGCAATCATGGGGCACCATACGCTGGTTTTACAGACCGTTTGACACATTTTCATCACATAGCCTTCCTGGCATTTTCTTATTGTGTTAAGAAAATGTTATTGTGTTAAGACATTCATACTCTACATTTACTAAGTTTCACATGTACCCTTGTAAGATGCACCGCAGGTTTGCTAGTGGTCTCCTAGTGGGTAGCAGGGCTGGGATTCAGCCCCAAATTCCTAACACCTCGCCCAGGGCTCGCACCTCAGGGGGTATAAATAGGACAAACATGTGCCAAGCCCCTGGTCAGCCCCAGTGCTGTTCAGTGCTGTTCTACCAACCTTAACTTGCATTTCCACACTCACTGGACTCGACACAGACACGATGTACTCAAACGTACTATGAAACATGTGTTTGTCCAGGAAAACATTCATAGATCACCAAGAAGCAGCCTGCGTGCAGGTGGGATGCTTTCTTTCATTTTCATTTCCTAGGTTTTTGTAAAGTTTTAGCACAATCTTAAGCCACAACAACTGAGTGGGTTGAGGATTTGGTCTCCATTTTGTATATGGAGCAGTCATAAAGGAGAAAAAAATAATAACGTTCATTTCATTTAAAGAGTGCCAAATCTTATAGAAGAACATTAGATGGTTCGTGAGACGTACCTAACTGAGGACGCTGGTCTTCAGTTTTGGGCACTGTGGAAGGAGATGGTTGAGCAGCTGAAAATCCAAAAATAAAAAGGACAATTAGCTGTATAGATATTAGATATAATATATAGACCCTAGTCTCCAACGCTGTTGTGGAATCATTCCATCAATCATTTTAGTTATAAACATAATAGTGGAACTCTTGTAATACGATGCATCTTAGGGTAAGAAAAATTTCCTTTTCTTTTCTTTTTTTTATTAAATCATAGCTGTGTACATTAATGCGATCATGGGGCACCATACACTGTTTTTACAGACCGTCTGAAACATTTTCATCACACTGGTTGACATAGCCTTCCTGGCATTTTCTTAGTTATTGTGTTAAGACATTTACATTCTACATTTACTAAGTTTCACGTGTACCCTTATAACATGAAAAATTTCCTTTTCTAATAACACGAAACATAAACATTGTGACAAAGAAAGAGGCTATTTTCCATCATTTAAAACATTTATATCTCTACCTTTCTAAAAATAAAAAAAAATAATTTGAGATGGCTTACAAACAAAATAAATCATCTTCTAAAATAAAGATAAAAAATAACCACAAGGAAAATAAAAGAAAGCCAGGGATACTTTAAATATGGCCAACATTAAGAAAATCACCAATTATTTCCACTGTACTCAAATATTCCTTGAAACATGCTCGTGTCCGTGTTGAAATACGCTACATCATTCCTTTTTTTTTCGTTATGCAAGTAGGTATTGCCCAAATAGAGAAAAGAATCCTTGTATTTAAAGATCAGTTATGCTCTGTGGCCAGTGGAAGAAACTTTCTATGTGTTGAAGAATCATAGATTAACTACAGAAGTTACTATTTACTCCATCCACAGTTATCCAGTGGCTTGTGACATGCAGATTCAAAGCCAACACTGTACCTTTTGACTGGGGGGTGGGGTGGCCATGACCAGTCCAGGCTGATCTCCTGGGGGGCTCATATGGCAAATCTGTAAAGACAAATAAATGGACTGAAAGATCAATGATGGAATTTCTATAATAGATGTTTTGTTTCTTTATTTGATTTTTTTGTTTATTCTAATAACTGTGGTACAAGAAAATCTAATAATCCAAAGAACTATTCTACTACATTTAGGTTTTATTTATAGTTTATAATTTTGTATATTAAATGGATCTAAAATTCTCACATATTTATTTAACAACACCATTGACAGATCCTCCTGGAGCTTACTGACTCTTCTGAAGTAATTTCTTACAATAATAAGTGAAGACCATGTTAAAAAGTTTCTTACATTTATCCTGCTTCTAACGTGGACTGATCTAAATCTATCCGTTTATGTTCTTCATGACCCCCCCAAAACACAGTCCACAACTTGGATAAATCAAACGAATTTTGCTTGAGGTCTTTCCCTAAATCTACCGAATAACATTCATGCCTCTCCTCCTCTTTGGAAATGATTTCTGTCTTCTTAGCCTCTTATTACTCTGATGCCTCTCTTGGCCAACCTCCATTTTCCCTTTATAATCTCATCCATTTGTATTAAATCCATTTTATCTGATCTAGTTATTTTTGTAGGCAAATGTCTACTCTTTCTTATTTTCTAAATGAATTTAGATTTTCTCTAAAGTGAACTGCATATAATGAATCACAGGACTGAAATGGCATTGTACCCACAACATATTAATGATGACCTTCAGAGCTTACGTACATGCCAATAATTTCTTTGTATTTATAACTTCATATCACTTGTCCCATAAAACTTCATTGCACTTTGCATGTGTAAATCTGATAACTATACTATCCCTAGTGTACGTTCTATTAAGGATCCTCAAAGCTCTAAGTTCAAGTTTTGTTTAAAAATATATTCCACTTACAAGGTATATGTAAAACTTGGCAAATGTGGAATGTAAATGTCTTAGCAAAATAACTGGGAAAATGCCAGGAAGGCTATGTTAACCAGTGTGATGAAAATGTGTCAAACGATCTATGAACCAATGTATGGTGCCCCATGATCACATTAATGTACACAGCTATGATTTATAATTTAAAAAAAAAGATAAATATAGACTTAGGGTGAAAAGGTGGTCAGCCATATTTCAGGCAAATGGAAATCAGAAGCAGGTGTTGTAATTCTATTTGCAGATACAATAGGTTTTAAAGAAACAAAAGTTAGGGAAAATAAGAATGGTTACTTCATCTTTGTTAAGGGTAATTTTCAATATGATGAGATTTCAATTATCAATATTATGTACCCAACCAGAATGTGCCTCAATTTATAAGAGAAACTCTAACAGACATGAGCAACTTGATTTCATCCAGCAACAGAATAGTCAGAAATTTTAACACTCCTTTGGAAGTGTTGGATAGATCCTCTAAGAAGAAGCTGAGCAAAGAAATTTTAGATTTAAACCAAACCATCCAACATTTGGATTTAACAGATATCTAAAGAACATTTCATCCCAACAAAACTGAATGTTTCTCATCAACCTACAGAATATACTCGAAAATCATTCACATCTTAGGTCTTAAGATTAATCTCAATAAATTTAAAGGAATAGAAATTATTCCTTACATCCTCTTGGATCACCATGGAATAAAAGTTGAACTCAGTAACAATAGGAATCTGCATACTCATACAAAAACATGGAAGTTAAATAACCTTCTGCTGAATGATAGCTGAGTCAGGGTTGAGATCAAGAAGAAAATCGCCAAATTTTTGGAACAAAAAGACAATGAAGACATGAATTATGTTGTTTTTTTTTAGGAGATAGAATGTCAATGACCATCCTCTTTTTCCTTGAAAGGTTTCAGCTGAGATATCTGTAGTCATTCTAATATTTCTCCCTTTGTAGGTAATTCTTACATCTGGTTTCTTGCAGAATTTTCTTCTTCATATTAACTTTGGCAAAGTTAATTACAATATGTCTAGGAGATGCTTTATTCAAATTTAGTCTTGGTTAACTGTCAACTATTGAATTTCTGTATCTCTTACAATGCTTGAGAAATTCTCCTCACTAATAGAGCATCTGTGCCTTTAGGATCATCCTCTTTTCATTCAGGAATTCCTATAAGACAAATGTATGATCTTTTGGTGGGATTCTACAACTCTCTTAGGAAAGGATCAGTTTTTCTTTCCTTTTCTCTGCCTCTTTAATCACTTGGCAACATTCAAAAGCCTTATCTTCAATTTTAGAAATCCATTCTCCTACATGCTCAACTCTATTACTGAGGAATTCTACTGTATTTCAAAGCTCCTCAAATAACGCTTTCATTTCCTTGAGTTCTAATATCTCTTTTTCCATTGTGTCCATCTCTTTATTGATTTTGTGTTTGAATTCATTAATTTCCTTCGACAAATTTTGAACAACTCTTTACATTTCTATTTCCATGTTTTCCTCTATTCCATTCATTTTATTTGCCATCCATATTCTCAATTCTATATCTGACATTTCAGCCATTCATTTATGAATGGCATCTTCTGACATATCTGCTTTGTTATTCCTTGAGGGAATTGATCTACTCTAAATATTCATGTTAATAGAGTTCTCCCACTAGTTCTGCCTCATGATAATTTTCTGCAGTTTGGCTAGTAAAACTGTTAGTGTGAGTTTGGATTGAGAGCCCTAGGAATTGTAGTTAACCAGCTCTCTACCCAATAACTTGGACTGGTGGTTGTGACTTTCCTGAACAGCTTTACAAATGTCCATTTTAGACCTGCAGCCTGAGACTCTGAGGATCTGATTGGTGTGATAAGGCTAGGTGGCTCTCTCCTTCAGTTAACCAGCCTCTATCCAATCATATTGAGTCACAGATTTAGGTTAAAATATCAGCTGGGGAGGAATTCAAGCAATTGAGACATCCCACTCTCCAGCAATCAGAAGTGGGGGAGGAGAATCAGTCCCTCCCACTAGAATACAACCACGGCTGAACCTTAGACCATCTCTAGGTGAACAGGCCAGGTCATGAGCTCCAATCCAGTTGTCCTAGGTAGCACAATCACTGCTCAACTGGGAGAGTTCAGACTCAAACACAAAATCTTTGTTCAGAAAGTCCCCAGCAATCTAACAGCAGGGATCCCCAAGCTGCTCCGACCCCAAAACCCAAGATGCTGGAGTCTGGCTTGATCTGCTGCTCAATGGAGTCAGAAAGGATCTCCTAGCAAGAGAGTCAGTCCAGAGGGGTCAGTGCCTCTTTCCCCACCTTGCACCATAGCCATGCACTGCCACCGTAGCCATGCACTAACCCCATGGGGCTTTCACTTGGTTCCCTCAAGTAAGCAACATTGCCAGGGATATGCACCTGTTAGAGTCAAAATGGAGTAAGTGCCTCCTCCCCCACTACACACTGCCACTGGCAACACCAAGGTGCTGAAGCCTGGTTCCCCATAGTGCACAACAGAATCTGGGAAATGTTCAACCAGACCGTGTCCCAGGATGGTCTGGTGGGCACCATCAGAGCACGTTTTTCTTCTCCACACAGTCTGTGCCACTGCCCCAGCCATGCTCCACCACCAGCAAACATGAGGGGCGGTAGCCTGCCTTCCTCCAGTGGCCAAAAGAATTGGTGAAGTGCTATACCAAAGTCTGACCAAGGGTGTGAGGCCCATTGCCTGCCAGGTGGCATGGCATTTCTCTCCTGCTTGTTTCACTTTCCCCACACCCCACAACTTCCACTTGAGTCATTATTTCAGCAGTGCAGTCCTGCTGCCCACGCAATACCCAGGTCTGTCACAGAATTGCCAAACACTTTGGGCTCTCCAGGGGGTAGGCCTATAGTCTTCCAAGAAAAGGGGGAAGGGTGGATTGGGAGTTCAGAATTGCGGGCAAAATTTTTGTTCAATTTTATGCCAGGCAGGAGAATGCCTAGGCTCACAGGTGAGACCTCTCTGGAGAAGGAGGCGCGGTATTTGGTGGCTCTCTCCTGTGGGATAAAATAAGAGTTTTTTTCTCTGCTTTTGTGCCAGTACCATGCTGTTTTGATCACTATCGATTTATAGTAGAGTCTCAGATCTGGTAGCGTGATTCCTCCTGCTTTGTTTTTATTGCTGAGTAATGTTTTGGCTATTCGAGGTTTTTTCTGATTCCATATAAAACGAAGTATGATTTTTTCAAGATCTTTGAAGTATGATAATGGAGCTTTAATAGGTATTGCATTAAAATTATATATTGCTTTGGGCAGTACGGACATTTTAACAATGTTGATTCTACCCAGCCATGAGCATGGTATGTTTTTCCATCTGTTAACATCTTCGGCTATTTCTTTTCTTAGAGTTTCATAGTTCTCTTTGTAGAGATCTTTCACGTTCTTTGTTAGGTATACTCCCAAATATTTCATCTTCTTTGGCACT
>CAUYPK010023662.1:0-12479 GCA_963574355.1 Loris lydekkerianus
ATGGATGGAGCTGGAACATATTCTCCTTAGCAAAGTATCCCAGGAATGGAAGAAAAAGTATCCAATGTACTCAGCCCTACTATGAAGCTAAACTATAGCTTTCACATGAAGGCTATAACCCAACTGTAGCACAAGACTATGAGGAAAGGGCCAAGGAAGGGGAAGGGAGGGGGGAGGTTTGGGTGGAGGGAGGGTGAAGGGTTGGGCCACATCTATGGTGCATATTTTTATCTACAATAAAAAAAATTAATAAAGAAAAATAAAATAAAAATAAAAATAAAATAAAATTGTCCTAGCTACTCAGGAGGCTCAGCCAGGAGAAAATGCTTTAGCCTAAGAGTTTGAGGTTGCAGTGAACTAAGATTGCACCACCACACTCTAGCCCAGGTAAGAGTGGGAAGCTTTAGCTCCAAAAAAAAAAGAAAAGAAAAGAAAAGAAAAGAAAGAACAGTAAAGAAAGTCAATTCTTAGCAAAAAAACAAAATTCATCTTTGGTGTTTTAGCCATCCCCTGTTCAACCTGCCTCCTACTGGACAAACCCCCTTAGGCTTTATTTAAATTTGATTCTATCATCACTTTTAATTGAGTGAAAAAATAAATTATTTCTACTGATTAAACTTAGCCAATGTATCTGCACTTGCTTAGACTTCTAAGTGTTGCAGAAAAGGTTTTATCTCTCAATATAAGAAATTTGGGGTAGGAATGAGAAAACAAAAAGATAAGAACAACCCTAAGCACAGCTACATGCTTACCTTTTCAAGGGATTCAACATCTTTCACTACACTATTTTGTGTTGACAGTTTTAACTTTCAGAGAGCTATTCTGAATGCTAGACAAAAGTCACTGGCTTCTCTGAACAGACAGGACCTTATGTCCTTCACTGCCTATTAACTCCTCCATCCCCCACCCCAAACTCAAGTATCTAACATACAGGGCTCTAAACTCTGTTTACACTCTTCCCTCTCTCCTCCGCCATGACACTACTCTGGATCAAAACACTGCCACATGAGCTAGAAGGTGACGAAGCTGTCGCTCTAAAATTAGTTTACTATCCTAAGGTTGACCCTAAGCCCTCTGACAGCTAGGGAAATGGGTCACACCTGAATATTCTACTCAAGACCCACATAAGTGATAGTGTGAAAGTATGACAGAGAAAATAACATGGGGTGGGCATAGAGAGGGGAGATGAATGACACCTTGAATCTAAACAGGTGGGCAAAGAGCAAAGAGTCCTAAACTTTGGTCTTATAACATATTTGAATATACTGAAACATAATTTGCATATGACAGTAAGGTAAAAAGTCAACATCAAAGCTGGCTGTAGACAACAGAACCACTATATTAGAAATGCAGTCTACTACAATAAAGCAATACCATTTATAGTCCCATGTGTTCTGATCACTATTCATGTCTACTTACAATGCAGCACAATTATGCATAATTATGAAATATATCACAGCTACCTACGTAAATTCTATCTTATTATAGTACTAATCTTTGTCCCAGTATACTACTACTTCACAGTCTGCTACTCTGGAATCAGGATCACCTACTTACATTCTTAAAATTAAAAATGAGACCGTTGGCTTAGGCAGGTGAATACTGCCAGAGATAACATCGCAAAACTAAACATAGGAAATATGAACAACACAGTTTTGTTACAACTGAATTCATCCCTATATTAAAAACAAATATTTTATTTATTTTTTTGGAGATAGTCTCACTTTGTTCCCCCTGGTAAAGTGTAGTGGTGTCACAGCTCACAGCAACGTCAGACTCTTGGACTCAAGCAATTCTCTTGCATCAGCCTCCCGAGTAGCTAGGACTACAGGAGCTTCCCATAACACCCAGTTATTTTTTAGAGATAGGGGTCTCATTCTTGCTCAAAGCTGGCCTCAAACCTGTGAGCTCAGGCAATCTACCCACCTCGGCCTCCCAGAGTGCTAGGATTACATGCCACCACACCTGGCAAAAACAAGTATTTTAAATATACAGTAGAACCTCTATAGTTGATCACATCCCTACACTGCTCACCTCTTTAAGTTGATCTAATTTTCATAGACCAGACATGCACCACATGTACATATCAGTACAGTAGGCCTAGTTCCTTATAATGACAACCTCTATATGTTGACCAATTTGTTACAGTCCCTTGGGTGGTCAACTTACAGAGGTTCTACTATATTTCTGAAATGAAAGGTTGGTCTAGATCAGGAGTAGTAAATGGGTTTCACGTCACATTCCAACTTCAACAGACTGACTTGTGGCTACCTGCCATACTCTGCTGAGGATTCTGGACCAGAAAAGAGAGGTATGTGCAATCAGCAATGTTATCTCTAGAAATAACAACTGTTGAACATCTTATGCCCCAAATCAGCAAGGTATTAAACAGCACAATTAAAAAGGGGAAAAAATAAAACACGAACTCACCAGAAAAATCTATTATCAGTTGTCTGTTCTTGCATACTACGATGTGCATTAAGACTCAGATCTAAACTGATGCCAGAGGCAGACCACGCAAAATAAAAGTTTCCTGAATTCAAAACTTTTCGTACTTCTGAAATGCGATCTTCATCTGAAGAATCAATTCGGAGCGATATAAACTCAGTGGAAGTAACACGGAACACTTCAGATTCTTGAATTTTTCCAACAGACATACATCCCGTGACAAGGACCAGATAATGTAACATAGTATCACCTATAAAAACCAAAGATGTTATTGTGTGGAAAAATCCCAACATTTTTCAAACTATTTAGTTTCTTCTTTTTTCTTATACCTCTATGTTTTAAATCTGACATTGTGATTATTTTAAAGCTATCATGGACATGTTTAAACACAACTAAATTTTTTTTAGTTGAAAAAAATCCTTCTTTAAATATCTTAAGTATAATAAAGCATTTAAACATTAACAGGATAATCTTACACTTATGAAAGTGTACCTCTACTTAATATGAAGCTATCAAAAAATTATCAAATGAAAAAATGTGTTACATTCTCTACCTTCTCCTTATAGGGAAATTCAGGTAAAATAATGAACGTGAAAGTGCTTTGTATAAATGAAAAAATGGCATACAAATGTGACCTGATAATGTTGATGATATATGGACAAAAGTCCTTAGTAACAATTTATAAAGCAATTTGGTTTGCAAAACTTTCATAGAGTTTTTTTCTTCTAATTGTGATTTAAAAAACCCTATGAAATCAGTAAGAACTTGAAATTCAGGTGTACTTTGAGCCTGGGCTTTGACATAGACAAAAGTGGCCCTGAATCTTGGCCCCCCTATTTATTATCTGGACCAAATTCAGCATGTAGCATAACCAACCTGGGATATGATCCTTCCTGAAAAGGAATTAAAACAAATACCTCACTAGGTATCTCCAGAATCACCTAAGATTAATTGGTAAAGCATCTAGGCATGGTGTTTTACATGTGACAGATTTGTAACAAATGACAAATGTTCATTTTATACACCAATGCTATTCAAAGCAGGGTACATGAAGTGTTATCAGCTCACAACAAAAAATGGTGGTATACCAGAATGCAAATCAATTACATCACTAAATTTACCTTTTAGTTCAGCTAACCTTTTTTCTCATGGTAAGACATTATCAGTGAGGGAAGCCATTATGTTGATATGCATGGTGTTGCAAGTTCCTTATATCATCACAGACCAATAACAAAATAATTCACCGACTATACCAGTCTTTGGGCCACACTTTGAGTCACACCATTACAGGCAAACTGGTCATCATGAAGGCAACTCTGAAGCCCATGGTGACATTAAGTGGCAGAGACAGGCTTGAGCTGAGACCTTTTAAATCCAAAACAGATTTCTCATGGGTACAGGCGATTGCACTAATGTACACAGCTATGATTTAACAATTAAAAAAAACAAAACAAAAAAGCAGATTTCTCTTTTACTGTAAACCCAGAAAATCAGTGTTTCTCTTAAAACACCTCTTCCTAAATGACAAAGACAAAGAACAATGTTCTGATTTTCCTTGACACCCATCTCCTAAAGTGTTCAAAACCAAAGACTATCTCTGGAAGTTAAAAATAACAAGAGCCTGAGCATGCAGCATGACTTTTGGTGCAATAAACATGACAAAATGAGCTAAATTAAGGTTTAAAATACATTACCACATTAATAGCTTAAATATGGAGTTTGAAGTAACATAAGGGTAGAATTATAAAAATAGAATATAAAAAAAGGATCAATTATATTGAATAAACTTACCAAGATTTAAACGTAAAACACCTAGTAGTCCATATGCATCCAGTACCTTCGAGTATGTACCCTTGATTGCCTCTTTTTCTGCAGATGCTATAAAAAAAAGTTTTAGGTTAAGAAAAATAATCTGAAATATTAGATTCTATTTAGCTACAAAGCCAGAGTTTCAACCAAAAATATCTAAATCTGATGTTTTAAAAACTCTCTGTTATTAACATAAATGTATTGCATAAAGTATTTTCTCAAATTAGCAACTCCTCTTCCCGAAGAGTTAACACATTATTCCAGAACCATCCATCAATGAACCTATCTTCTCCCACAGATGTGAAATTTATCTTATTCATCCTTTTATCCCTGACACTTAGGATAGTGTTAGAAAACCAACAAAAAATTAAATAATGAAAGCTAATGGCAATTCTTGACTACACAGTTCAGCATAGGATGGGCAAGTTTGAATCTGAAAGGACAGAAGTCTAGGCTTTGTCTTAATTTATTTCTTCTGTTACAATGTTGATGTTATCTTGCTAATGAATATAACCCACAGAATATTTTCACCAGGGCAGGCTGCTGTGGTTATTCTATTAAGAAGAAAAATAAGCAAATCCTGAAACTTTAAAGGAAAAATTCATCATCCTAGTATTTAGCAAACACACATTAAAAATTTAACAAAGGCAATTCTTTGCACTCTCAAATGACCCTGAAAAAAAAAAAAAAATTTAACAAAGAACCGAAGAAATTACAGCAGCTAATATTTCAAAAGACAATTATAAATAAATACATTTTAGTCTATGATTCAGAAAGGGGTGATCTCCTTTCTCCTCCCAGGTTTCTTTTCCATTCCCCACCTCACTTGTGCATACCTTACCCCACACCCAACTCACCTCTTGGCTGACTAGTCCACTTTTCCTTTACCTCTTTCTTACCTCTTGCACCCTTTAAATAATAAATTATTTATTTATTACCCTTTTTTATTACCCTTTCCTTTTTTACCCTTATTTTTTACCCTTTCCTTCACCTCATTTATCTACAACATAAGACCTTTGGGCAATACTTGTGTGTTCCATGTTAGAAAGTCATTAAAAGATCCTTACAACCTTCTCTTTTCCTGTCCATCTTTATAACCAGTAAAAGGGTTCTTCTCAGCCTATTGTTTTGCAAAATACTCCTTTGTACTTTATACTAGAGATCTTTTCTTTTGCCTGGAAGCTCTTCTCCAGGGTTCTAGAGAACATCTCACTCTCCCTGTTTGCTTCAATTCTTTACAGACCATTTACTCTAAACCTTCTTCCTAGTGATCTCACTTCTGCCTTGCACTGAGTAGTGCTCTGCTAGCTGGCAGCATAGGCTAAGACCAACTGACTCCTATTATCACTAATATAGTAACACAGAAATTACTGTTATAGATATATCAGGTTCAGCAGCAATCGTCATTTGAGTTCAAATAGCAGCAGCTAGTAAGATGTAAAAAGTATATGCTTAATGTACAAACATGGCATTCTATAATTTAGAGTATCATGCAACAAAATTGTTCTTTTATGATAACGCATACCTTCCCATTAATTGTACTCCAAATAAATCAAAATATCATATCTCTCAGTACCAATGAAGGTCCATCTATGATGTCAACCTAAATCAAATACACAAAAAAATTCCTTGCAGCTTAGTATTTATACCTTTGTATTATATTTGGAACTCAGGGAACAGAATCACACACACCTTAAAGTGTAAATGCTTAGATTAAAAAGTATGCTAAAGGTGGCCAGTCGAGGTGGCTCACACCTCTAATCCTAGCACTCTGGGAGGCAGAGGCAGGTGGATTGCTTGAGCTCAAGAAATTCAAGAACAGCCTGAGCAAGAGCAAGACCTCATCTCTACTAAAAATAGAAAAATTAGCCAGGTGTATGGTACATGCCTGTAATCCCAGCTATTTAGGGGGCTGAGGCAAGAGGATTGATTGCTTGAGCCTAAGAGTTTGAGGATGTAGTAGGCTATGACGCCACGGCATGCTACCCAGGGTACAGATTAAGACTGTCTCAAAAAAAAAAAAAAAAAAGAAAAAAAGAAAGAAAGAAAAAGTATGCTATAGGAAAGAAAAAATAATTCAAAGAATAGATGACATGTCATTTGTAATTTTCCCTACCAATTTTTTTACTCCCTTCAAAATATTAGAAAAATATTTAATATTTCAGCTGAGGAATTTGTACATTGCTTCAGTGATGATTAAGAGTAACTAAAACTGGGTTGTCTTCATGCGTTATTTAATTTTCATGACAACCCTATGAGCAAATAATACTACTACTTCCTTTTGACATACAGACAACAGGCTTAGAAAGGTTGTCAGACAGTGCAGCTTCACGAGGGAGGTCCCTCTGTGTACTTCACTGCCCTATCCCTAGCAACCTAATCAGTGCCTGGCACTCAGTAGGGGGTTCATAATTGTATGTTCAATGAATTAGTGCACTAAATTTAGGAGCCATATGTACTTTTATTCTATTTGTACACATAAGCTTCTGAGGTCAAAGCTGTGTGCAGAGAGATCCAGTGCAGGCTATCAGTGCCCAGCATGGTCCATGCATGAAGGTGAAGCCAGAAGCAGGGAAAGAAGGCATCCCCCTGGGGAAGGGGTAGCCTGGCATGAGGTGATGGGGTGCAAGGGGGTGAGGAGGAAAGTGTCCACCCAGGGATGTGGGGATAGCCTGGCATGGTATGTCAGAGCTTGAGAGGAATGGGAAGAGCAGGATGTTAAGAGCCCCAGTGGGGTGAGGAGGACACCCATGTGGTAGAGGCTACAGTGGCAACAGGAGAGTGGTTATGCAGGAGAATGGTCAAAGATAATGAGAGTCAGGTTTCGGACTGTCAGAGAGGACACAAATGGAAAGAGAAAACTAGAATAGATGGTGTTGATTGAATTGAGTTACCAGTGTTTTCTAGATAAAAGACAACACAGATATAAGTGGGTATAAGAATTTATGTCACGCACACACGTTCACATTAATTCCTTAGCTCTATCCATTGACAGGACCTGGGATCTGCAATACTTCGGCAGCAATGAACATACCTACCCACTCATATCTTTGTTTCTAAATACCATTCCCCACAAAAAAGAACTAGGATTCTAAGGAGAAATGGCTGATTCCAGGGAAAAAGCAGGGAGCCCAAAATATATTCTTATACCATTATATGTTCACAGAATAATGGAGACGTCACTAATGAAAGAACCAGCTTGAAGGGATTCTACTGGAAAACTCGAGGCAATATGAGCATGAAATGAAAATAAACACCAAGAGTAATGGATTATAACCCACTGAATAAGCCCATGAACTTGAACTCTGATGAGGAACAGGATATATACATAGTCTGAAAGCATCTTCCTTCAAAAGAAAGGAAAATGTCTGCCAGATTATAACCTTAATCAAGTAATCAAAGTGAACACCAACAGTAATGGAACAAGACAAAATTGTGTGCCAGCTGACAAGATACGATGAAAAGAACACAACAACACTTCTGCAACATTTCTGCTGATGATCAGCAGCAATGAGGAACCATAAGACAAACCTAGAGAGAGGGCCATTCTACAAAAATAACTAGCCTTCATTTCCAAAAATTTTAAGGTCATAAATGTCAAAGACTGAGGAATTTTTCCATTTAAGGAGACTAAAGAGACAAGTCAACTAAATAAAATGTACAAATCTGGATGGGATCTTTTTGCTATAAAAGACATTGTTGGGATTATTGGTGAAACTTAAATGGAGTCTGACAATTACACAGCTGTAATGTATCAGTGTTAGTTACATAATAACTGTATCATAGTTATCCAGAAGAAGGTCTTTGTAGGAAATAAAGTATTTGGGGGTGACTTCTTACTCTGAAAAAGTTCAGACAAAAAAAGTTTCTTGAACTGAACTTTAACTTTTCTGTATGTTTTAAATTGTTCAAAATAATTATTTTTAAATGTAGCCAGCAAAAATAAATCTTTAAATACGTACACTTATTCCTAAATTAAGAAGCTTTTATCTCTATGCAAAGTTAATAAAATAAACTCTTTTAAAATTTTTTTTTTGAGACAGTTTCACTTGTCATCCTCCATACAGTACGGTGGTGTCACAGCTCACAGCAATCTCAAACTCTTAGGCTCAAGTGATTCTCTTGTCTTAGTCTCTTAGTAGCTAGGACTACAGGTGCCCACCACAATGCCCAACCATCCCTCCTGATTTTTTTAATGGAGAAAAAAATTCCCTCATTTTATGAAATTCTATAAAATACACAAAAATACGTGACATAAGAGAGATGAATCTAAATTACTGTCCACCTTCTCTGGCAATTTAATTCTAGAAAATAATTTGAGCATCTTCCACTATAAGGAAATGATTTAAAGTAAAAGAGCTTATACTACATTATGTAAGATATGTGTAATCTTTAGATAAAATACAGCACATATAAATATTTATTCAATCCATCTCCACCTTTCTTCTGCCCATAATACTCCCCCCTTGCATTCCATGCTTCAGCCAAAAGACTAATTTTGTTGCCCTTTCCATATGTTCCACATTCTCTTCTTTCTCTTCCTTTGTTCACAGTGTTGTTTCCATTTGGAATAACCTTAGTCATTTGTGGATTTCCAAATATTACCTACCCTTCAGTCCCTAACTAAAATATCACTTCCCTGGCTGGGCTCAGTGGCTCATTCCTGTAATCCTAGCACTCTGAAAGGCCAAGGTAGGTATAATAGATTGCCTGACCTCACAGGTTTGAGACCAGCCTGAGCCAGAGCAAGATCCCATCTCTAAAACTAGCCAGGTGCTGTAGTGGGTGCTTGTAGTCCCAGCTACTTGGGAGACTGAGGCAAGAGAATCGCTTCAGCCCAAGAGTCTAAGGTTGCTGTGAGCTGTGACACCAAGGCACTGTACCAAAGGCGACAAACTGAAATTCTATCGTAAATAAATAAATAAATAAATAAAATATCACTTCCCTTAAGTTTTCCCTGATCACTTTAGCTGGAAATCCACTCTAGCTGGAAGTTTCTCCCATCTATTGTATACTACAGTCACTTATGTTAGTAATAACAGAAACTACTATTTCTTTATATCTCAACACAATACCAACCTAATACAGAGACTGAACAAATACTGCAGCTGCTGATTAAGTATTCATCTACTAGACAAAAACAAATGGAAAGGATGTAGTATAAAAGTAAATGTTTTGCTAACTTAAAAGAATACTTAAAATGACTAACATTTTACCTCTCAAAGTATTTGGAGGTGCTCATTAATGAAGTCCACATTCAACAAATTCTCACCATGATGTCTGGAAATGTTCAAACGTGTTTGTCTGTGGCAGGGAGTAAGGGCGGGAATGTGGTGAGACAGAGCAAAATAATTGCTAAACAGGGTTTAAAATATTGGAGTTTATGAAGTGGCAGGGTGTGCAGAGAGTTCAGAGGAAACAGACTGAAAGAATGAGCGAAAATGAAAGTTTAGGAAATACCAAGACATGGAAGTTCAGGTCACTTTCCTGCTTGTGTAGTCTTTCAATGAACAGAATAAACTGACTTGGTGGAGTTTCTCTCTCTCTCTTATTCATGATAGTTATTAAACAAATAAGATGTAGGAAAAACAAACCTTTCCCACATAAAAAATTGATTTCTAAGCAGAAGTAGGTAAGAATGTCCCAGAAGACCATAGTTTTAGTAGTAACCCTGAGTCCATCAAGATTGGCAGTAGTGAGTCCCACGCAGTGGCTCATACCTGTAATCCTAGCACTCTGAGAGACCAAGGCGGGTGGACTGCCTGAGCTCACAGGTTCGAGACCAGCCTGAGCAAAAAGCGACATCCCGTCTCTAAAAGTAGCTGGGCGTTGTGGTGGACGCCTGTAGTCTCAGCTACTTGGGAGGATGAGGCAAGAGAATCGTTTCAGCCCAAGAGTTTGAGGTTGCTGTAAGCTGTGATGTCAAGGCAATCTACCAAGGGCAACAAACTGAGACTCTATCTTAAAAATAAAATAAAATAAAATAAACTATCTTTTAGAAACATATGTTGAAATATTTATGGATGAAATTAAATGATGTCTAGGATTTACTTCAAAATAAAGTCTGGGAAGGGACAGATAAAGAGATACAGATAAAGAAAAGTGTCCATGAGTTGATAACTACCGCGTCTGAGCAGTAGAAACCCAGGAGTCAAATAAAAGGTTAAAAAGTATTTATCTCACAACATTCTTTGGCATACTGTATAAATTCAGAAAATAGAAGCAAAGATAAGTCTTACTAGTTAGTGTGAGAGCCAGAATCTACTGAAATTCTAAGTGATCAGAGAAGCACTTTCTCCAATTACCCTAGACCATGGGTTTATTAGCCTTGGTCTTTTGGACCTTCATGAACTTGAAAGGAGCAATAAGACATTTACAGTTGACCAGCCTGAGTAAAAAGCAAGACCCTGTCTCTAATAAAAAAAGAACAACTGAGGCAAGAGGACTGCTTGAGCCCAAAAGTTGGAAGTTGCTGTGAGCTACGATGCCAGAGCACTCTACCCATGGCAACAGCTTGAGACTCTGTCTCAAAAAAAAAAAAAAAAATCTTTATAGTGTTTCCATAACCTGCTTTCCCCAAGGCTGTCAAATAGTCATCAAATAATAAATATATAATAAACTGGGAAAGGAGACTTGGCAATTCTAGAATAGAGGCTCAGGAAGGGTAAACATTCCTATAATTTGTCATAAATGTAGACAAATACATTTCCTTACATTCATCCTAAATAACACAGCTTTAACATTCTACTCTGCTGGAACTGGTTGAAACTATCCTTAGAAAATAATAAGCTCTCCTTCGGTCATCATTACAGAAGAGGTTAAGAAATATTTAAAACTACATAAAGCCATGTGGTGGTAATATTCTACAAGTTAATTGTGATAACTTAGCATTTTAGCTATGTTCATATTTTTCAAAGTTCTTTTACCTAAACTTCATGAACTGAAGGCAGGCCCAAATTACAATTTTTCCTATTTAAGCTACTAGAAAGTATCAAAAATAGAAAATGTATTGATTTTCCTTTTCCAATTGTTGTCTCTGGGGGGGCAGGGTGACTTAATTGCTGGTATTTCTCCACAGCTGAGACTTCAACACAGAGTAAATGATTCACGAGAGTAGGACAGAGACCAGCTGAAAACAAGACAGAGCCACTTAGTCCCACCACACCAAGCAGGTCCCCAGTTTCTCAGGCCATAGCTCTGTATAGGCCCTTGGCAAAGCTTCAGAAGAAAAGGTACAGACACCAGTCCCAGCTTTTGGGCAAAGCGCTGGTTAATCACTATTCCTGGAGCCCTGAACCCAACTTCTCTTTATTTGCTCATCTAGTCAAATGGTGTAAAATAATCATGAGGCGAAATCAGCAGGAAAACTCTGCTAACATGAATAACCAGAGTAGATCACCCCCCCCAAGGAAAGATATGGCACATGCAACTAAAGATCCCATTCATGAACAGATGGCTGAGATGTCAGAAATCGAACTCAGAATTTGGATTGCAAACAAGATTAAAAGAATGGAGGAAAAGTTGAAATTAGATATTCAAGGAGCAATTCAAAAGTTGTCTCAAGAATTCAACGAATTTAAAGACAAAATCAACAAAGATTTTGACACACTGAGGCAAGAAGTTGCATCCCTCAAAGATCTGAGAAACACAGTAGAATCCCTCAGTAACAGAGTGGAGCAAGTAGAAGAAAGGATTTCTGACATTGAAGACAAAGCTTTTGAATGATCCCAAACTCTCAAAGAGGAA
This sequence comes from Loris lydekkerianus, assembly GCA_963574355.1. Lineage (NCBI taxonomy): Eukaryota > Metazoa > Chordata > Mammalia > Primates > Lorisidae > Loris > Loris lydekkerianus. Next base: position 12,004 of record CAUYPK010023662.1, read on the forward strand.
GAGAAATGGAGAGCAAAAACGGATCATTCTCTCAAAGAGCTCAGGGATAATTCAAAGAAAGCTAATTTGCCTCATAGGAATCCCTGAAAGCAATGAAATGGTTTTGCATGGCACAGAGGCCCTTCTCCATGAAATTATGAAAGAGAATTTTCCAGACATGCCAAGACATTCTGAAATTCAGATAGCAGACAGTTTTAGAACCCCAGCATGACTCAACCCAAATAAGACATCCCCCAGGCACATCATAATTAACTTCATTGAAGTTAATATGAAGGAGAAAATTCTGAAAGAAGCCAGATGTAAAAAAAACCATAACGAACCAAGGGAAGAATATCAGAATGACTGCAGATCTCTCTGCTGAAATCTTTCAAGCCAGAAGAGGGTGGTCATCGACTTTTAATCTCCTAAAACAAAATAACTTTCAACCCAGGATCCTGTATCCAGCTAAACTGAGTTTCATTTATGATGGAGAAATT
>CAUYPK010023671.1:0-24595 GCA_963574355.1 Loris lydekkerianus
GTAATTGTTTTGGGTATATATTTTTATTTTTGAAATTTACCAGTGGCTGCTGCATTTTCCACCTTGGCTTATACTTGAGTCACTAAGTTTTCCCAGTTTTTAGGGTAAAATTAAGGGGGTCGGCTTATACTCGAGTATGTATGGTATTACAACTAATACCATAGAAATACAAACTATCATTTCTGAATACTATAAAACCTCTAACTTGAAAATATTGAGGAAATGGACAAAATATTGGAAACACACAACCTCTCTAGGATCTACCAGGAAGAAACAGAATTCCTAAACAGATACACATTGAGTAACAAATTCAAGCAACAATAAAAAGTCTTTCATTGAACATAAAAGTCTCAGACCAGATGGTTTTACAGCCAAATTTTATTAGACCTACAAAGAAAAACTAGTATCTATGCTGTAGAAATTATTCCATAACATCAAGAAGGAAAGAATCCTTTCCATATCAGTCTATGAAGCCAGTATCACCTTGATACCAAAACCAGGAAGGGACACAACAAAACAAGAAAACTACAGACCAACATTCCTTATGAATATAGACACAGAAATTCTCAACAAAACTCTAGTAAACTAAATTAAATAGCACATCCAAAAAAATAAATAAATAAATAAAAATAATAAAAATAACCTGCAGGGCATGGTGGCTTACCCACCATGATAGGGTAAGATGGGTGAGGTGGGTGGATCGCCTGAGCTCACAAGTTTGAGCCCAGCCCGAGCCAGAGTGAGCCCTCATCTCTAAACAGCCTGGAGTTGCGGTATAAACCTGTAGTCCCAGCTACTTGGAGGCTAAAGGGAGAGAATCACTTAAGCCCCAGAGTTTGAGATTGCTATGAGCTGTGAAGCCAGGGCACTCTACCACAGGTAGCAGTGAGAGTCCGTCTCAAAAAACAAACAAACAAAACAACAACAACAACAAAAAACATGATCTGGGCTTCATCCCAGGTATGCAAGGATGATTCCACATACGTAAATTCATAAACAGAAGCAAAAACAAAGATAATATAATCATCATTATATTATCATTGCATTATAGATGCAAAAAAAAAAGTTTTGATAAAATTCAGTGTTCTTTTATAAGATCCCTTAACAAAATAGGTATAGATGGAACATACCTCAAAATTATAAAAGACATATATGACAATCCCACAGCCAACACCATACTCAATAGGGAAAAATTGAAAGCATTCCTGCTTACATTTGGAACTAAACAAAGTTGCCCATTGTCAACACTTCATTCAACATAGTGCTGGAAATCCTAGAGAGAGCAATCAGGCAGGCAGGAGAAAGGTATTCAGATAGGGAAGGGGAGGTCAAACTATCATTCTTTGCTGACAATAAAATCTTTATGCAGAAAACTTCAAAGATTCTGTCAAGAAACAGCTGGAATTCATAAATTCAGCAGAGTCTCAGGTTACAAAATCAATATGCACAAATCAGTAGTAGCATTTCTATATACCAACAACAGTAAAGCTGAGAATGAAATCAAAGACTCAATACCTTTCACAATAGCAACAAAGAAAATAAAATACCTAGGAATATATTTAACCAACGAGTTGAAAGATCTCTACAAAAAGAACTGTAAATAACTGAGGCAGGAAATTGCAGAGGATTAAACAAATCATGGTCACAGATTGGAAGAGCAATACCAATATCAATGTCATTTCTCACAGATCTATACTTTGTATGGAACCAGAAAAGAGCCCAAATAGCCAAATCTTAAGCAAAAAGAACAAATCAAGAGGCATCACATTTTTAGACTTTAAGCTACACTCCAAGGCTATAGTAACTAGCATAGCATAATACTGGCACAAAAACACAAACAGACCAATGAATCAGATAAAAAACCATCCTCACACTGCCATCTGATCTTTGACAAAGACAAAAACATACTCTGGGGTAAAGAGTCCCAATTTAAGAAAGGGTGCTGGGAAAATTGAATAGCTACATGTAGAAGATCGAAATCAGATCTTTACCTCTCATCATTCACAAAAATTAATTCCAGATTCATAACAGACTTAAACCGAAAGCATGAAATTCTAAGAATTCCACAAGAAAATGTTGGAAAAACTCTTGTAGATATTGGCCGAGGCCCTGAAAAATTAACACAAGGGACTTTATTAAGTTAAAAAGTTTCTGCACAGCCAAGGAAATAATCAATAGAGCAAACAGACAGAATGGGAGAAAATATTTGTATGCTATATATCATCAGATATGTAAAGGCTAATAACCAGAATCTACGAAAATCCCAAGCAAATCAGCAAGAAAAAAAAAACCCTAAAAAAGCAGGAAAAGACATGAACAGAAGCTTTTCAAAAGAAAAACTAATAGTCAATAAACATATGAAAAAATGCACAGAAGCTTTAATCATCAGGGAAGTGCAAATCAAAACTACAATGAGGTATCAGGTAACTCCAGTGAGAATGCCTTTTAACAAAGAATCCTAAAACAAACAGATGCTGGCATGGATGTGGAGAGAAAGGAACCCTTACACATTGTTGGTGGGACTACAACCCTTGTACACTGTTGGTGGGTATGGAGATATCTCAAAGAACTAAAAGTAAACGTACCATTTGATCCAGGATATTTACCCAAAGGAAAAGAGTCATTTTATCAAAAAGACACTTGTACTAAAATGTTTATTGCAGCTAGGATGGTAGGGTAGACGTGAAAGGAAATGATCAAATTCTTCTTTGAAGGCAGAACCTATAGAACTTATTGATAGGTTCTGCCACCTGTGGAATCAACCCAAGTGCCCATCAGTAGATGAGTGAATTAATAAAAAATATGGTATATTTATACCATGAAATACTACTCAGCCACTATTAAAAAAAAAGGTGAACTAATGCCTGTTATGTGTATAATAACCTGGATGGAACTAGAGACCATTCTCTTAAGTGAAGCATCACAAGAAAGGAAAAACAAACACCACATATTCTATTAAATTAGAAATCATCAATCCAACACGCACATGCACATAGAGAAGTAAAACTCAATAGAAATCAAACCAGGTGGGGAAAGAGGGGATAAGTAAAGTCCCATTTAATGGATATAATGCATAGTATCTAGGTGATGGGCACACTTATAACTTTGACTTGAACTATACAAAAGCAATTCATGTAGCCAAAACACGTGTGCCCCTGTAATAGTCTGAAGAAAAAAAGATCACCAGGAATAAATGAAACACTTAAACAAAATAATAAAGTATGTGAGTGACCAAGTTAAAAATAAAAGTATCAATAACCGGCAAGTGGTGATGACTCCACTGAAAAAATCATTTGAAAAAAATAAAATGAGGTGATCAAATAAATACTGAACATTTACTGAATCAAAATAATTCCAAAAGGGGAGTTAAGATAATTTTAAGATAATGATTTTGTGCAACATCAGTAGCACTGTTAGAATTAAATAAATGTTCTTCCATGTACTTCTACCTGGACTATGTCAAAACCAATTCTTTTAAAAAGACAAGATTTGTGTACATATTTAATACTATTTAATATCATTCTTTCAATAGCTACAGAGTGTTGCATCTTAAGCAGATTCAAAAGACAGTTTATCAAGTAACAAATACAGTAAAAATTGTCCTACAAATTACTTATATTCTCATAAAGAACAGAGATCATGGTTTTAGTTTTTTAGTTATTTTTTTTTTTTTTTTGAGACAGGGTCTCATATGTTACCCTTGATAGAGTGCTGTGGCATCACAGCTCACAGCAACCTCAAACTCTTGGGCTTTAGTGATTCTCTTGCCTCAGCCTCCCAAGTAGCTGGGACTATAGGCGCCTGCCAGAATGCCTGCTATTTTTTTTGTTGTGGTTGTCATTGTTCTTTAGTTGGCCCAGGCCAGGTTCAGACCCACCACCTTTGGTGCATGCAGCTGGAGCCAATAACCACTGTGCCATGGGCATCAAGCCACGGTTTTAGTTTTTAACCCTGCTCAGAATTCCTGTGCATAATAAGGTTTAGTAAGCAAAGTTAGCAGGAAAACAGAATTAAGTGGTTTCCTGAATATTCAAATTATCCTGCTTGAGATAACTTTCAAATTTTATTAAACAGGAGATGAGTCAGAAAATTCCAAATTGTTTCCTCTTCTTGTGAGTTACTCATGTTTCAGAACCAAGCCTTTATAGTTTAATGTAATCATTTCTCACTCACTAATTGAACTCTTCCTATCCAAACTCAGAAACCAAACATGTAGCAATAGTTACATTTATTTTATTTTCAAACAGCAATAGTTACATTTATTTTATTTTCAAACGTTCAATGGTAAGAAGTTTGGATTTCAGCCTAAGTAACATAAAAGCCAGGTAACATCATCTGACCAGGATGATGATTCTGGTTATAGTGGTGAGAGCAGCCTGAAGAAGGGGCAAAGACAAAAAAGCTGGAGATCAGCTAGAAGCTAGGGTGGTAGGGTGGGTAGAGGTGAAAGGAAATGATTGAAGTCTTTGAAGGCAGAACCTATAGAACTTATTGATGGGTTCTGCCACCTGTGGCCCTCTGGATCCTTGAGTGCAGTCTTTTGACTAAATCCAAAACCTACAAAATAAATTCTTTTATGAGAAAGGGTATAGTACAGAAAGATCAAGAACCATCTTGAAATCAGAAGGCCACAGGATCCACAGCTCTAGATGGAGTATAAGGAAACAAAAGACTAATAAAATACATCAAGGTTTTGATGAGATCAACCAGCAGAATGAGAAAGGAAAGGCAAGAGAAAGAACAGCTTTGTCTGGGACAAGGATGAAATCATGAGTTCAGTAGTAGCTACAGTAACTTTGAGGTGTATAGTAGAGATCCAAGTAGAGATGTATCAAGGAGCAAACCAATCAGTCTGAAATTCAGGGACAGGCTAAAACTGCATATATAACTTTGGCAACTAACGAAGTTTAGGTAGAAAAGAGATCTAAAGACAGAGTGCCTTGGGGCACTCCTATTTACAATGAGGAAAAACTGAGGAAGAAAAAGCTAATGAGAGGGAGAAGAAGTTGCCATCTACAAGGAGAACAAAGAAAGAGTGGTGGTCTGGAGAAGAGTGATCAACTATGTCAAATGAGGACTGAGAAATGCTCACTTGATTTGGCAACATGGAGAGCACTGTAATTTAGCAAAGACTGATCTTGGTGGAATGCTGGGGGCTCAAAAGCCTGACTGAACTATAAAATCTCAGATTTAAAATACTAGTATTTATTAAATTCTTATACCTTTTTAAAATAAAAAGGTCATTATTTTATAATTACATTTTCCAATTACCTTGGCATCATACTAGATATTATGAAGGAAAAGTCCACTTATCAAACAAGGCAAGATATAATAAATCGCATTATAAATCTCTTCCAATACACATATTCAAAAGAACTGGGAAAAATAACTTTAAGATTATTACATATAGTTATCTATGAGAGGATACCAATAAAAAGAAAATTTTACCGTCTGGAGTGCTTTTTGAAACCTTTAATGATTTTTCTTGATTTTCTATTATCCTGTCAAATTCATTTAACAAGTTTCTTTTGATTGAAGGTTCTCCTAAAGATAAATTTCCATACATGTTTTTGAAGCAAATATCAGTTTTACTTTTCAAAAGATTATAGTCCACTTTTTACAACAGTCCACTCTTACAATATATTAATTACCAAATTACAATAAAATACTAGTAATACACGTAGTAACACTTCTTATTTAAAAATTCTAGAGGCTAACAGGGTATTCAAGCTATGCATTTCTGTGTTGTAAAATGTGACCTTTCTGGCTAGCATTCTGGAAGGCTGCGGTGAGTGAACTGCCTGAGCTCGGGTGTTAGAGACCAGCCTGAGCAAGAGTGAGACCCTGTCTCTAAAAATAGCCAGGCATTGTGGCAGGCGCCCATAGTCCTAGCTACTTGGGAGGGTGAAGCAAGAAGGATCACTTGAGCTCAAGAGTTTGAGACTGTTGTAAGCTATGATGCCACAGCCCTCTACCAAGGGTGACAAAGTGAGATTATGTCTCAAAAAAAAAAAAAAAAAAAAAAAAAAAGAAAAGGGTGACCATTCTACTTTAAAGAGAAAATGCATTTTTTAGTTATCAATTTAATTTCTTTCTTTTTTTTTTTAACCACTAAAAAATACCACTATTGGGCAGCGTCTGTGGCTCAAAGGAGTAGGGCGTCAGCCCCATATGCCGGAGGTGGCAGGTTCAAACCCAGCCCTGACCAGAAACTGCAAAAACAAACACACAAACCCCTCCCCCCCCAAACAAAAACCACTATTTAATACTGCCTACGTATAAATAGACGTTACCAGATACCACAGATAAAGTACTTTTAGTAAACTGGCACAAAATATAATTCTAGGCTTACTGGCAATAAAAAAATTTTAAATTTGTCGGCAGCAGACATTAAACTCAAGGAGAACTTTGTTATACAGATCCTTGAATTAGAATAAAACCAAAGTTTTTAAAAAATTACCAAATTTCAAAAACATCAGTAACAGTAGCATCTGTTATTTAAAAATTCTAGAGGCTAAGATTAAACCACAGTTATGCATTTCTGTGTCAATGCTGAGGTATTTTTCTTTTTGGTGCTTTATTACAGGGAACAAATTTGTAGAATAAGTAAAAATGTCCATGCAGGGCTTTAACAATGTTAGATCATTATAAAGTGGTTTAGTTGTTTAACAAGGACCTATATTGTTCAAATAACCAGAAGCTGTTAACTGATACACATATCAGAAATAAGGAAAACTAAATAGTAACACTGTTGAAAATATTTATAAACTTGAATTCTTTTTCTAGGTAGAAAGTCAAGCTATGTCATTATGCATATAAACAATGGGTTGCTATAAAGAAAGCTATTATTTTCTACAAAAGAATTATGAATATATTTAAGCATACACACTTCAAAATTTTACACTAACGAATAGCAAAGACTTTAAGTATTACAAACTTACCACTTGAACTCTACGTAGTGACCTGGATAACTCTTGATTAAGTACATCTGTACCAACCAAGATCACTTACTGGCAAAAAGCACCAATGGTAGAATGAATAGACAGGCTTTGGGGTCTTTATACTATGGAGGGACAGGGCACAAGTACTTCTGATAACTCAAATATTCTATGAGTTTATAGGATTTTAAAAGAAGCTAAGTTATGTAAGATTATCCACTCAGAAGTTGCAGAGTTAGTTTTGGCATTTATTTTAATTATAACTAATCAACAGATTATTTAAAATTATTCCCAGAGACACTGACAGGAAAAACACATACATATCCAAGTAACCTAATACAGTCATGTAACAGCCATTACTGTGAAAGACAGGGACCACAAATACAATGGTGATCGCATAAGATTATGATACAGAGTTTTTACTGTACCTTTCCTATGTTTAGATATACAAACACCATTATGCTACAGTTGCCTACAGTATTCAGTACTATAATATGTTGTGCAACCTACGGAGTGTTAGGCCTAGGCTAACGTAGAAAAATACCAGTTAACGCCTAGCAAATTTCTGGGCTGCAAGCTCTCAACAAAATGGAGTAAGTCTGGTTCACATCCAAGATAGATGGGAAAGTACTCACTAACTTCTTGCTTGACCAACTCCCCTGAGAAATGGACTGGGAAGTACCACCTATCCCTAGTCTGACCTTTAAGACATACCAAGTAGGGAAAATATTAAAACAAAGAGGTAGGATGTATGGCTAACCGCAAAATTCTGCTTCTGTGCAATGCTTGCTACCCTATGCAGATGCACCTGGACGGACTGCATGCCAACCAGGATGCAGACCAAGCCTTAAAAAACCCAACCCCTTAAGCACTCGAGGCTGCTCTCAGAAACCCCATGTTGGGACATTGAGGCAGTCGCTGGCCTGCTCTTCAATAAAAGGACTCTGCTGTAAATTTGGCTTGTTTGGCAGTGTGGTCTTTGTGGACTCCTGGGCACAACAAGCCAAGGAGTAACATGTAGCCCAGATATGTAGTATGCCCACCCAGGTTTGTGTAGGTACACTCTATGAGGTTGGCATAATGATAGAATCACTTAAGTACACATTTCTCAGAACATATCCCTGTTGTTAAGCAACATATAACTGTAGTTGAACAAAGCTATTAGATATATACTGAAAAGGCAGTTAGAATATAACCAAAATAGCATTAAGATCGTGATACTACAGTATTTCCTAACAATACTGTTTTCAGAACAACTCCTAGATGAAAAATAGCCAATACTCTACGAATGCTGACTACTATGTGTATCAGGTTCAGTAGTCAGTGCTTGAGATAACACTATTTTGATCCTCATAATTACTCCATGGGAGCAATTTCCTACACATGGGAGTGTCATGTGTATCTTATAGATAAGGAAATTGAGGCTTAGCAAAGCAGTATTATTAAGTAGCATATGTTACCAAATAAGTGGTATAAAGAGACACCAACTTTTAAAGTTCATAAAAACCAGAGTCTGAACTTCTAATATATATGCAAAGTTAGTAAGCAAAATATATGCAAAATAGTTAATAAGTTAGCATTATGCAAATCTTGTTAAAATATGATGGTTCCACTTTTCCAGAGAAACTCAACCTTCACAGTAGTTTCTCAATGTTAACAGTATTAATAATCTCTAAAAATGCATTAAGCATCCCTCAAAACATGACTTCTTGGTATACAGATGCGAGATACTAAGTCAAATCACAAGGCATATAAAAGCTAAAAAAAAAAAAAAAAAACTTCACTTACAACACTCTAATCACTAGTATACTAAGACTACTAAACATTTTAAAAATAGTGACTGGCAAACCAGTAAGTAAAAATAACCACTTACCAACTGAGACAAGGTCATCTCCTCTTCTTTTTCTAATTCGTGAATTTAACCAAACTGTTTCCTCATTTTCTTGGCATGTAAAATGAGTGTGTTCTGCATGACTTAGTGGTTCAGAATCTATCAGTTCACCATCTTCCATAAAAGCTTTGGCAATTTCCACTGCTTCTATTTCAAAGTAGTTTTCTGAATCTTTGTAATAAGTAGAAGAAACTTCTATATTTGTTTTCACAGGAATATCATAAGTTTCAGTTTTACCTATTCCCATTTTTATGTTTTTAGGTAAAGGTTGCTCTTTTCCCAAAACATTAATGTTCTCCACAAGTGATACTTTGGTTCCTAATATCAACTGTTTGTCTTGCTTAAACTGTGACATATATGGAGGAACTTTAATAGAGTGATTATTCTCTGAAGAGTTACTTTCAATATTAAATTCTGTATTGTAGGCTTTTTTCATTTCTGAGTTCACAGAATATTCTGCAGTTCTCTTATCAATACAAGGAAGAGAAGGGAGTTTTGATATACCTGGTCTGGATGTAGGTGAATGCTGAAGAGTACAGTCAGTTTTGATTAAATCAAACTCCTCTAATATTCCCTTAACTTTGTGTAAGGCACTTTCTGAAATTGAAACCTGTTTTCCACTTGCTGTACTAAATCCAGAGAAAGCAGATGAATTTACCACATTACATGAAAACCCTTTTTGGGATATTAACTTTTGTGGGATATGCATCACATTTTCTTCTCTTGTGAACTGGTCTGCATACTCATTACTTTTAAAGGATACTTTTGAAAAGTGTTGCTTGGCACTCTCTTCTATTCCAGAAAACACCTGTCTTGCCTGTTGTAATGAAGAATCTGATACCTGTATGGATTTTCCACTTGCTGTGCTAAAAATCGCAGGATTTGTAGACGAGACTAATTCAGGAAACTTTCCTGTATTACATAAACTTGAAATTTTCAAACTAAAATCACAAGGTGATAGTGGAGAAGTTTTGTCCAATTCAAGCATACTTTGATCACGTAATATCTGCTTGTTTTGAGTATCAGCAAAAATCTTATGCGAATGCATAGAACTTACTTCATCTGTAGAGTTAGGAAGAATATCCTCTGAATCATCTAACGTCTTGTAATAATCTGCCACAGTTCTTGTTTGGCAAGTGCTAGATTTACCCTTAGTGTTTGTCTGAATTACCTCACTGCAGTTGTCTGTAAATATCTCTTTTACTTTTTTAATTGTTTCTTGTGAAACATGTACTATTTTACCACTGGCTGTGCTGAATGCAGGTGTTTCTACTTCAAAATTATTTGAATCAGATACAGACAATTTAAAGGCTGTGTTTTCATTTGTGCATAGTGAAGAGTTAGTCACAAGTTTCTGAATACAAGTATCTTTGTGTACTGTCTGTGGGTATACATTTGCTTCTGTTACAGTGGATGTTACTTCAGAAAAATTAGTATTTCTTGTATCTTCAATATTCTTCACCACTGGCTCAATACAAGAATCAGTATTATTTTTTGAGAGATATCCTGAATCATGAGAATAAAAATCAGAATGGTAGGAATAGTTAGACATGCTACTGAAACTTAAATAAGTTGAACCTTGTTTTTCAGGAAGATGATTTTTGCCATTTTCAGTTATAATACTGTCTGAACCACTTCCATGTGAAGGAATACCTACATAATTCTCAGGGTATTCCTTTATGCATATAACTTTATTGGAATTTATTTCTTCTGGCTGATCACCCAATTCTCCTTCTCTGAGCCATTTTTTTGCTTTAAATAGTGAAGCCTGACTCACAGAAATTTTTCTACCATGCCCTGTGTAAAATGTTAAAGCTGAATTTTCAACAGCTGAATAGGGGGACTGGTTTGTGTAGCAAGTTGCAGGACTTTTTGCTGTTTCTTTTTCTACATTTTCATGTACTTTAACTTTCAAAGACAAATTTGATGTATTGAGATTTTCAGATTGTCTATAGAAATGATCACTTAAGGGCTTAGGTAGCACTGCAGTTGGATTAGAAACGTGGTTTTCCATATCATCACCTCGAGAATTCTTCATTTCTTCACATTTTGGGACATTTGTTACTTCAACTGTCTCACATTCTAATACAAGCCCTTCTTTACATGTTCTTTCCTCCCCTTTTTCCTTTTGGATCTTTGCTCCTTGATTACTAAAACTGATTTCACTAATTTGTTCATTAAAAAGATTTCTCACTTTTTCCAAAGATTCTTTTGCAACTTTTACTTTTTTCCCACTAGCCGTATGAAAACTCAACAGGGTAGCTTGTTTGATCTTTTTGTTTTCACATTCAGGCTGTTGCTGGAGAACTGCTAACTGGTTTTGAGTACCAATTGAAATACTTTCCTTTAATATTTTGTTTTTAAACATGTCTGTTTCCTCATGACTTAAAATGTCCGCTTTGTTCTTACTTATGCCAGAAAGTAATTTAGAATTCAAGAAAGAGTTATTTAATTCTTCTTCTGTTTTAGGATCAAAGAAATTTACAACTTTATTTAATGACTCTTTGGAGACTTTGATATTTTTCCCACTTGCGGTCTGAAAAGATATATCAAAAACCTCAAAATCTTTTCTGTTTTGGTCCATTTGAGTAGCATTTAACTGTTCTTTATTTGAAGTATCAACATAGCACGTTTCTTCCGCCTTCACAATTTCCAAACAAGTTAAATCTGACAAACTTGCTTTCATTTGAGTGTTTCCCTCCTTCATAAACTGGCTAGGTAATTTAAAATATACGTTATGCTGATCAGTACATGGCAAGTCATTTGCATCTTTGTGAATATAAACTGAATCATTTTTACCTGAGTCACTGCCATCAGAGTCTCTTAAGTTACAAGTTTTTCTATTAGCAGCAGCACATTTGTTATCATTTTCCATATTTGTCTTACAATTTTCAGTACTTTTTTCAACAAAAGTGCCAGTAGTCATTTCAATATTTTGTAATACTAGTTGGCATTTGTTATTTTTCTCGTTTAAATTTTTATTATGACTTTCTATCTTAAATGCTGAAACCATAGAATCATTACATTTACCTGAAGAGAAACTTCTTGGATCTACTTCTGTAGATGTTTCCTCACTAATATTCTCAATATCACCAAACAGTTTCACAGCGTTTTGCAGAGCTTCACTAGAAACATTCAGTTTTTTGCCAAGAGCAGAAGAAAAGCCTCTAAACTCCACTTCATTTTCACACGTTAAATAACCAGAAGCATTTTTGTTGCAGTGCGACAAGCAAGTGAACTTTCGTTTAACTTCAACTGCACCTTCAAATTTCTTGCTGGTTTCTACCTGAGCGATAGATGAGGCATTAATTGTGACATTAAGATCAACATCTTTCCATTCCTCAGAAGTGGTATTTAAGAGACCCATCTGCTTTGCAGGCACATCAAATGTGTTACTCTGTATAACAAGGCTTGGTTTTCTAAACTGTGTAAATTCAAACTGACTTCCAGATTCTTCCAGTATAATAGAAAGTTCTGTAATTTCTGCCTTTTGGCTAGGTGTTAAATTATGATTTGAATTAAAATTTTGCTTTGAAAATAACATCTCAGGTGTCTGATTATTTTCAGAATTAGAAACAAATGGACTACTCTGCACATACGCAGATACAGTATTAATTGACTCTGAAACATGCGTATGAAGTTTGCTCACTTTCTTTTGATTACCTAATGCCAATGCATTTACATTTTCAACACAAATTAAATTAGCAGGATACTGTTCTTCAATATCTTTGAAAAGCATTTTGCTCTTCTTAATGTTATGTTCAGAGAATTTTATTTCTTTATTTGAAGCTGTTCTGAAACCATCTCCAAAATTGTGATTTAAAATTGAATTTAAGAGTCCTGCCTGCTTGTCCATGCAATCATTTTTGTTTGACTTTTTATCTATATCCAAGGAACTATCTGGTTTTAAGTCTTGATCTAGAGTCACTTTGAGATGCTGCTTTACACTGTTTCTGTTCTCCTCTGGAAAATCATAAACTGTATCCGAGTTCAAATCTTTTGTAATCAACACTTGGGCTGCCTGTTTGTCACCTACGTCTGCATATATTACCATGGTAGAGTTCTTGAGAAGGGGTTCTTTCTGTACACAACTAAGGTCTGCCTCAGGAAGTTCCTTACTATTTCCTAAAATGGGATTATTCCTTTCATTAGTTACTTGACAGACAAAATTCTGATTGTCTTGAAAAAGTTCTTCAGAGTTTGGATCGACAGTTATTTTTGAAATTAAAGTAGTTTCTTCTAGGTCTTTTTGGATCATAGATAAATTTGTATTTTGGTTGAATTGTACCTTCACTGAAGGTGATGCTGTTATGTAATTTTCAGGGAGTAATTGCTCAACATTTTTAGAATTTTCATTTAAAAAACATACTTCTTGATTCTTTACTGCAGGAATATTTTTGGTTAACTCAAAACCAACTTTACAATTTTTGCATCTTTCTTTCTCTGACATTTTGTATGATTCTTTCTTGCAGGAAATCACAACAGATTCTGACAGAGGATTCTTGGAGGACAAAGTCAGAGTGCTGGTATTATGGTTATATAAAAGACTTTTCTGGGACTGAAAGTGCATACCACTACATTCTACTTCTGAATGATGTACTGCAGGGTGCCATGCTGCAGCCAAGACCGTTTCTTTTACGGCTGAAACATTTTCACTTTTTGGATCATTTTCACATTGTCTTTCCTGCTGGCATGACACATAATCCATTTTAGAGGTTATAAATTGTTGCAGTTTTTCCTCATTACTTTTTGCTTCTTTATAATCAAGATCTTGAGAGATTACAGTATTATTAGGAGAATTGCTTTTACTACAGCAACATTTCCTCAGAAGTGTCCCACAAGAGCTGGTTAAGGACAGAGCTGGTTCTTCAGAATCATTCTGTAAACAGTTCCTTTTGACAGAAGAATGCAATAAACCTAAAGATAAAAGTATAAAGTGACAAAGTTAAAAAAAAATCAATCACATTCACTTGTTTTCAATAAGTTAGAAAGGTAGTGTTTAAATCAAGAATTACATGAAAAACAAGGAATGTCAGACTTAAGTTATTACATCTTTAAGCTAAAGATAAATAGGACCTAAATAATTATTTGGCAATATATATCAACTCAATCCAAATCATCATCTAGTGAAGGAAGCGGTTACTATCATAAATAAAACTAAAAGTGATTTTTTTTGACATGTCTCGCTCTGTTATCCTTGTCCAAGTGAAATGGTGTCATCAAAGCTCACTGAACTTCTGGACCTCAAACTTCTGGGTGCAAAATATCTTCCTGCCTCAGCCTCCCAAGTAGCTGGAACTGGGCTTTTTCTTTCTTTTTGTAGAAACAGGGTCTCACTCTTGTTCAGGCTGGTCTCAAACTCCTGACCTGAATCCTTTCACATTGCTAAGATTACAGCCATGAGTCGTTGGCTCAGCCTATTAAGTAATTTTTATTAGAAAATAAAATGGGAAAATATTCATTGCTAACATGAATATTGGAATAGTAGGAGAAAGAAAAGCAAAAGTAGGAAAATAACCATTAGAGGCTCAGCACCTGTGGCTCAACCAGCTAAGGTGCCAGCCACATACACCTGAGCTGGCGGGTTCAAATCCAGTCCAGGCCAGGCCTGCCAAACAACAATGATGGCTGCAACCAAAAAAATAGCCGGGCATTGTGGTGGGCACCGGTAGTCCCAGCTACTTGGGAGGTGGAGGCAGGAGAAGCACATGAGCCCAGGAGTTGGAGGTTGCTGTGAGCTGTGATGCCACAGTGCTCTACCCAGCACGACAGCTTGAGGCTCAGTCTTTAAAAAAACAAAAACAAACAACAACAAAAAAAAAACATTAGAAAAGTAACCATTCCCTTTAGCTAATTCTTTCGTGTTAAAGGAAAAAATTTTTTTAAATATATGGAGGGGCATAGAAGGGCCCTGAAAATAACCTAATCTCAATTATAAAGGCAAACAAGTTAAACTGCATTGTCCAGTTAGTTTCTTGACCTTCACTCTGAATTTTCTAACAAGTCAAAGTTCTTAATCACATTTAATAAGAGCTCACATGTATTAGATTTTATTGGCTTTAGTTCTGATATACAGAGCATCATTTTTCTCTGAAAATTTAACTCAAACCTCAAACAATTCTGTACTTGAGTCCCACCAACCCTCTATTCACTGAGCCATTATCTCCAATTAAAATCTTCTGATAGGGAGATAAATTAATTTTTAAACAGTATATCTCCTGATAGGTGAATTGTTGCGAAAACAAAAAAAGCTAACTGTGCATACTTTGGAGATCCAGAAACAGAGAAATAACTCTAAACAATTTCTAAAATATTAAGAAAATTATGTAACAAAAAAGTCATTCTTTTAGAACAAGCCAATAAAATAAAACATTAGGTTTTGCCAGCAACTAGTTTTTTTTCTTTCATATGCTTTAGAGAAAGAACATAGTAAATAGCAACACATCTTTACAGAGTTGTACAATTTGCATATAATACACTTTTAAAATTAAAGCAGGACTTAAGTAAACAAGCCCTTAGTGTTTATGAATCAAAAGCTGTCTCAAGAGTGATCTATAAACATACAATGTAAATGATAGGTTTGAATGCAACAGGTTTGAGTGAAATGCCTAAACATTAACAAATATATTGTCCAAAATCAAATAGAGACTTTAGAGAAAAACTACAGAAGGAATGTAATCACCATCCGTAAAACTACATACACTATTTGCATAATAAAAAAGGAGGGGGGGTACCTGAATTGTCATTCGTAAAAGTAAGTGGTGCTTGAAAAACATTTGATTCAAATTGAGCTGAACAGTTAGTTATTTCTGATTTTTGGTCTTTCTGTATTTTTTTTCCTTGATAAGATGTTTCATCATTTATATTATAAATAAACTTTTTGGTTTTCTTTTTCAAAGTGGATATTAAGCCTGTATTCTTCAAAGGTACAGAAGTATGTGTGACAGTGGCTAACCTTTCATTATCAATTGAACTCAGACATAAAGAATCCTCTTTCTGTGAGCAAACAGTGTATATTTCCAGGTTACTCTCAGAGGTTTCAGTTTCTTCTTTAACATTTGAATCAGTCATGCTACCCATGAAAACTGCACTGGAAGTCTCTTCAGATGATTCTCTTATCTCGAATATAGATTTATTGATATCCTGAAATAGAGAAGCTATTGGAGGAGGAGTTCCAGACATTGCCTGCTTTACTGCAAGAATGGAGTCTTCATAAGACTCAAGATGCTGCTGTTCATTTCCCTTATTTACCACTGTTTCCTCATTTAATATCTTCTCTAGTTCTGGTATATTAGAAATACGTGGCAAAGAATTTTCTGAAGTAATAAAATTGGTACATTCTTTCTCTGTATCTACTAAGTCTTTTTCTGAATTATTTTGGTCACAAGAAGAAATATGTAGTGGGGATATTTTCTCCATCTGGGGTCCACTCAGACCTGACAGATGAGACCATTCACTGGCACAAGACTCTACAACTTCCTTGGAGAGTTTGTCACTTCCATTCCCAAAGGGCTTCTGCTTTGCTTCATTTGAATCTAACAGATGACCATCATTTGGTTCCATTTCAGAAGTAAATGAGTGTTTTTCAGCTTCTTCATATTCACCAGTTTTTGTTTCACGGAAAACTTTTTTCCTAGTATTGTCTGTTCTTACTTTCCTTAGATTTCCTATTTTATATTTAGAAAAACATAAGGAAAAACTATCTTCTTCAGAAGTATCTGCAACTGCTTTGTGTACTTCATCTTCTAGGATATTTGGTTCTGACTCTTCAAAGTATTCTTTACAGCTATTTACTTCATCAAATGAATTCCCTAAAATTTTTCCTAATCCTGTTAAAATTTAAAAAAGAACCACATTAATAACATTTATAATACAACCATAAAATTTCTATTATTCTCATAACCTTCTCATATTAACAGCATCTATGTTATATATTAAATAACATATTCAACATTTAAAGGGTTATTATGAGGGCTAGCTATTTATTTTTGTGTTGTTATCTTTCCTGGACTTCTGATAAAGCCTGATTTGCCTTTTATTTACACTCCAATCGCTAATAATCTTTCTTTACCAACTTTACCCAATTTAAACTCACCTAATCGTACTATATATATAACAGAATTTAATACTCTAAGACCTATCAAACCAGATGCTCCAAACCAATTTTGCTTTCCTACAATTGAGTAAAATCTAATTTTATGTATGTATATACATATATGTATAATACACAGAGTCCAATCCTACACATTTATACAAAAATACGCACTAAGAAAAATGCAATATTCTGATGCCTTGAGTAAATTACGATATAGCTCATTCTTATTTTCTAATTAGAAAAAAAGGGCTTCCTATTTTGTTACTTGTCAATCTTATTGTTACCTGAAAATTTTGAGCAATAGGTTATGTTTTGCATCACAATAATATATTGAATAGTAAGTACATTCTTAGTATGATGTTTAAATATTATTATCTAAATCAAGTTTCTACTCTCCATATCTTAGGATAAAACATTGCTTCAGTATTCAAGAAAGGAGAAGCAATGAGTTTTCTAAGAGAAGAGGCGCAATCTTTCAATGATGTCAATTAAAAACAGAAGTTAAACTCAACAAGACTTACCACAACTTCTAGCTTCTCTTTCATTTTTGTTTTCATGGTCTGTCACAGAAGAGATAAATCTATCATTTTCCTTCAGACTTTCATCATGGTTAGAAAAATAGCTTTTTAAAATCTGCAAAAGTTACAGTTTAAAATCACTAGTATAAAAAACTTTCAACACACACAAAGTAGTCCCCCCTTCATCTGCAGTTTTACTTTCCAAGGTTTCAGTTACTTGTGATCAATCTAGGTCCAAAAATATTAAATCAAAAATTCCCCAAATAAATAATTCCTAACTTTTAAATCATATGCCATTTTGAATAGTGTGATAAAATCTTGTAACATCTTGCTTTGTCCCACCTGGGATATGAATCAACCCTTTGTCCAGCATATCCACTCTGTGTACACACACTATTGCCTGTTAGTCACTTAGTAGCTATCTTTGTTATCAGATCTACTGTCACAGTACTACAGGGTTTATGTTCAAATTACTCTTATTTTACCTGGTAATGGCTCCAAAGTGCAAGAGTAATGATGCTGGCAATTCAAATATGCCAAGGAGAAGCCATAAAGTGCTTCTTTTAAGTAAAAAAATTAAATTTTTTAACTTAATTAAAAAAATCATATGCTAAGGTTGCTAAAGTCTGTGGTAAGATCTCCTATCTGTGAAATTATGAAGAAGGAAAAAGAAATTCATGCTAGTTTTGCTGCTGTACCTCAAACCGCCAAAGTTATAGCCACATCGTGTGCTAAGTGTTAAGATAAAAAAGGCATTACATTTGTGAGTGGAAGGTGTAAACAGAACATGAGTTTTAACTGATGGCAACATGTGCACCAGAAAACACTGAGCCTAAACAAGTATGACTTCAGCAAGGGATCTCCTGAAATAAGCGACACTAAGCCATTTACTGCAAGTAAGTGATGAGTATAGAAATTCAGAAATAGGTTTAAACTGAAAAATATAAAAATTACTAGAGAGGCTGCATTTGCTGATGAAGCAGTTGCCATCACGAGTTTATCATACAATAAGACATTTTGAGAGAAAGTAAGAATGCACAGATTCATATGACTTAGTACATAGTATGTTGCTGTAATTGTTTTATATTAGTTATTAATTTCTTACTGTCCCTAATTCATAAATTAAACTTCATCATAGGTATGCCGAGGAAAAAAACCATGTATATAGGATTTGGTACTTTCTGAGGTTTCAAGCATTCCCTAGGGTTCTTGCAATGTATTTCCCATGAATATGAGGGGACTACTGTATAAAATGCAAACTTATTCCCAGAAAGACATAAGAGTATCATAGGAAGTCAAGAAAAAATCACATATAGGATCACATTTGGAGAGTCAAAAGCTTAGATAAATTATAAACTAGGGAATAAAAAATGCAAAACAAATAATTTATCAAGGAATTCCAAAATTATAAGCAATATATTATCAGTTTGTCATATTTACTTACAGCAGTAGTATCATTAGGAAATACAATTTCAGATGCATCTTCACTTCTGACTGTAAAATGAAAGTTAAATTTACTTGTACTATATTATAAATTAAAATAAATGCAAAAACTTACATTTTTAGTGAAATATCAAAAACCATTAAATACTATTTGATTAAACAACACTTTTGAGAGGGAGGGTAAGGAGGGGGGAGGTGGGCGGAGGGAGGGTGATAGGTGGAATTACACCTGCGGTGCTTCTTACAAGGGTACATGTGAAACTTAGTAAATGTAGAATATAATTGTCTTAACACAATAACTAAGAAAATACCAGGAAGGCTATGTTAACCAGTGTGATGAAACTGTGTCAAACTGTTTATAAAACCAATGTATGGTGCCCCATGATTGCATTAATGTACATAGCTATGATTTAATATTAATAAAAAAAATAAAAACACATTTGAAACAAAATAGATTGATGTAAGTACCATAATTATAAAGGTCAATTAAAATAGCGAATAACTTACTAAGTGGTAAGAAATTATGGATTAGTGATTCTGACTTTATGATAATACTGTCCATAATGACTTTGGAAAATCAGACCAAGCTATTAATGTCATGATTTAAAAGCTAAAGGTTAAAGACTTTAAGCATTTATTAATACAGTTTAAAAGCATACTGTATGTTAAATACTTCTTACTTTTCAAAATGGTTTTTAACCATATTATTTCATCAAAGCAACAATACAAGAAAGTTAAATTACTCCTAGCTAAGAGGAATCAAAACAGTTTACTTTGTTAGAATAAAAACAAAATCCTGGCTTGGGAAAAAATTTAACTCAAGCTTTGAGTACAACCTATGCTAATAAACACTTTGACTCCTTATGCCCAAAGATTCATACAAGTAACAAATTCACAATTTCACAAAACAAATTTAACTGTGTAGGATTTTTGGAAACAATATAGGACATCTTATTAAATTTTAATAATTTTAATTTTAGATAAACAATGGATTAATTCTGAGTCTAAATATGTCCTATGAAATAACAAACTTAAAAATTATGTTTATCTAAAATTCAAATTTAAATAGATGCACTGTATTTTCACTTTCTAAACTTGGCAACCCTAGCTAAGTGTGATACATTGAAATTTTTCTATTCTTTTTATCATATTTTTAAAAAGTCAGTATGACTCACAAAATAAATTTCACAACTATTAGTGGGTCATGGATCTGCAATTTGAGAAACATGATCTCACCCAGTATCTTCAAAAAAAGAGAACAATGTTGGTGATTATTTACTTTTTTTCTCCATTATTATCCATTTTCACATTTTGCCCATAAATTGAGATGTTTGTTTAGATGAACTTCCAAATACTTGTTCTCACTGCATTTAATACATTAACGACATTTCTTTAAATTTCTAAGTTCATTGTTATAAGAGAAACTATGGTGAGCCTGCAGAGAGCTTACAGTCCAATGGATAGATTAAGCATTCTAGTTAATCCCACAGTGCGTAACTCAAGTGAACAATTTAAGACCTCAATTTGATACTATTAGTAATACAGATGTATAGAACAGACTTAAGTAGAAAGATCAAAAGCTTATTTAATGCTGCTTTAATGCCCAAAGTTATCAATATGATTTGTAAAAAAATTCAGATTCATCAAATACTGGCTCTTAAATGCTTATATGTAACTGAACATCTGTAAAACTTAAATGCGTAAATGCTTAAATGCTTATAGGTAACTGAACATCTGTAAAACTATTCTAGATTAATGATGAAGCAGTAAAATAAAATAATAATGCTTAACACCTACAGGATACAACTTAATGTATTTGTAATTTATCTCCATGTATACTAAATAGAATAAAATTATTCTGAATTGGTAACACACAGTATTATTTAAATATTTCTTTTTAACAGAAACATTAGAGATTACAATTTATCAATCTCATGTACCTTTTCTTATATAATACTTATTTGTTAGTGTTACCTATGAGCACAGTAGAACTAAGGGTAGGTGGTGTGGCTAAAGAACTTGACCAAGACATATCAGGATCCACTTCAGCACCTAGACTTTCAGAAATATGTTTTTGTGTCTGACCCTACAAAGAAAAACAATATTTCAGAGAAATATACTGATAATTAAGAATATTTTTTCATTCACTTTTTTCATTTATCATTACTAGATGCCAATGTGAGGCAGAACGCTAGGTACAGATCTGTAAATCTCAGAGCAAAGGTATGATATCATTGTTAAATTCTCAAATATGACATCACAAAAATAAGCAAGGTAGAGTATTTTACCTTCACAAACTTTGGTGTATGAAATAAACTCCCACATACCACTGGGGATAAAAGAGAGGAAAATTACTAAGTTTTATGTTTATTAACATTTCTAGTATTTTTTTTAACAAACCTCTGCAATTATTAGTTTATTAGTATCATCCAGGATTCAGATGTTCAGTATTCCCCCTGAAATTCCATAAACAAATGCAAATGAAAAGAATACAAGTCAAAATTATATAACAAAATAGCACTCCATCACAAAAGCATGTAAAATTACAAGAATGCTATTTTAAAATACTGACATTTTAAGAGAATGATAATCTGAAAAACCACAAAATCGGCTCAGCACCCGTAGCATAATGGTTAGAGCACGGGCCACATACACCAGGACTGGCAGGTTCGAACCCAGCTGGGCCTGCTAAACAATGACAACGACAACAAAATAATAGCCAGGTGTTGTGGCGGGCGCCTACAGTCCCAGCCATTTGGGAGGCTGAGGCAAGAGAATCGCTTAAGCCCAAGAGGTTGAGGTTGCTGTGAGCTGTGACACCACAGCATTCTACTGAGGACGAAATAGTGAGACTCTGTCTCAAAAAAAAAAAACCCCCCACAAAATTGCCAAACTGTTCCCTAAACTGCTAAGAAGATAAACATGACTCTACTGAAGGAGTGTGGGTTTTGTAAGGAAAAATTAAATTCAAATGAATTGAAACTTGTATTAAGATGCAAAGTTTAAGCACCTTCTTTCCTCTTATCAATTTGATTTACAAAGGAGCAAACCACAGTACAAGAAAATATAACCTATTTTAAATGTGGTATTACTTTAAAGGGTGGCCCAATTACTTAAAGATACTCTTAATGGAGAATCTGAAGTTTTCTGAGCCGTCCATATTTAGGTAAATGGGAAAAGATATTTACAGCCAGCACTTTCCTAGTCTTTGCTGGGTCTAACATCAACAAAAAATGCAATTTGGCAGTCTTGTATTTTAAGCTCACACTTTTGGGAATACATTCTCAGATCTTCTTTAATGTGGGGACTGCAAAATATAACTGCTATTACATGGTAATGGAAGTTAAAGAATAGAGTCCTCATGTAAAGATTAGAAAGCACTTTTCTATTAGTTCTTCATAGACAGACTTCTAATAATCCCATGCTATAATTGTTTACTCTTCACTTTGTAAAATGTAAGTGGGCTAATGTGAAATTTGTCACCACCTTTGGAGTTTTAGTTATAGATGAAAACGATCTCAATTTAACTTTTATTACCCCCATCATGGCATGCAGGGTATGGAAACAAAAGCTTTTTATTAGCTAATTATATGAAAAGATAATGTAATATTTCATGTGATCAATAATGAGCAAAAAGCAAAAGACTAGCTCTTTCAAGAAAAATTTTAGAGCTATGAAAAGGACAAGAGAACTAATTAAAAAAAAAAAAAAATCCAGTGCTTGTTTCGGCAGCACATACACTAAAATTGGAATGATACAGAGAAGATTAGCATGGCTCCTGCTCAAGGATAACACGCAAATGTGTGAAGCATTTCATATTTTTAAAAAATAAATAAACAAAATAAAAAATGTATTGGAAGCATTCAGAATGTCAACAAAATAGGTGCAACTGCTTTTTGCAATTACAGAGTGGTACTCAGTTAACAGAACAATTATTTCGTATAAGCTGCATCAGAGACAACTAAAGATGAAAAAACTACCATCCCCATATATATAACTAATTTGTGCTGTGAGTGAACAAGAACGTGCTTTAAATTTTCACGCCAATTTACAACCCCCATACCATACCAGGCAAGGTTAGTGGCTACTGAAAATGCCACCAGGACAGGGCTACCTAAAGACACATTCTGTAGTGTGTTAACTATACAAAAAAAGACACCATACAGTTTAAAATCAAATCCTACACAGCCTTACATTTCAATTTTTTTCTTTAAAAAAAGTACATTATGTACAGGGGGTTAAATGCTTTATAGACAAGAAAAAAAAAAAAAAAAAAAAGCTACGGGGCAGCGCCTATGGCTCAACGGAGTAGGGCGCCAACCCCATATGCCGGAGGTGGCAGGTTCAAACCCAGCCTCAGCCAAAAATGAAAAACAAAAACAAACTACGCTAGAACCAACTTATTCATAATCATTGTCTTCTTCTTCTTCCTCCTCCACCACCTCATCTTCCTTCCTTTACTTGTTTTTTTTTTTAGCCTTGACACCTCCCTTTTTTGCTGTGCCAGGCTTTCCTTTAGCTCAGTATGCAGCAATATCCTTTTCGTATTTTTCCTTCAGCTTTGCAGCCTTCTTTTCATAAGGCTGCTTGTCATCCACAGCAATGTCATCTCCCCCAGCTTCTTTGCAACATCACCAATGTATAGCCCAGAATGTTCGCCTTTGATTTTTGGGCGATACTCAGAACAGAACAAGAAAAATGCCGAAGGAGGCCTCTTGGGTGCATTGGGATCCTTGAACTTCTTTTTTGTTTCCCCTTTAGGAGGGATATAGGTTTTCATTTCTCTTTCATAATGGGCCTTGTACACCTTTGCCATATCTTCAAATTTTTATTTCTCTTTAGAAGACATGGTCTTCCACCTTTCTGAGCACTTCTTAGAAAACTCTGAGAAGTTGACTGAAGTTGACTGAAGCATCTGAGTGCTTCTTCTTGTGCTCCTCCCGACAAGTTTGCACAAATAATGCATATGATGAAATTTTGCCTCTCGACTTCTTAGGATCTCCTTTGCCCATGTTTAGTTATTTTTCCTCAGCGAGGCACAGAGTCGCCCAGTGACCGTCTGGCTCTCACTTGCCCCGGTGCTGTCTCTATGGAGCTCAATGTACTGCAATGGCTGTGCTACTACAAAACTTTTAGAAGTGATCAAGGAATATAGCAATGTCTCAGGCTACAAAATCAGCACCCATAATTCTGTAGCCTTTATATACACCAACAACAACCAAGCCAAACAAACATTCAAGGACTCTATTTCTTTCACAGTAGTGCCAAAGAAGATGAAATATTTGGGAGTATACCTAACAAAGGACGTGAAAGATCTCTACAAAGAGAACTATGAAACTCTAAGAACAGAAATAGCCGAAGATGTTAACAGATTGAAAAACATACCATGCTCATGGCTGGAAAGACTCAACATTGTTAAAATGTCCATATTGCCCAAAGCAATATATAATTTTAATGCAATTCCTATTAAAGCTCCATTGTCATACTTTAAAGATCTTGAAAAAATAATACTTCGTTTTGTATGGAATCAGAAAAAACCTCAAATAGCCAAAACATTACTCAGCAATAAAAACTAAACAGGAGGAATCACGCTACCAGACCTGAGACTGTACTATAAATCAATAGTGATCAAAACAGCATGGTACTGGCACAAAAGCAGAGAAGTAGATGTCTGGAACAGAATAGAGAACCAAGAGATGAATCCAGCTAC